>CM033474.1:232923787-233165740 GCA_019447015.1 Hymenochirus boettgeri | reverse complement strand
CCTCAGGTCAGGTGCTAATCACTCTCATTACCTCAGGTCAGGTGCTAATCACTCTCATTACCTCAGGTCAGGTGGCAAAATACTCTAATTTCTCGGTCAGGTGCTAATCACTCTGATTACCTCAGGTGAGGTGCTAATCACTCTGATTAACTCAGATCAGGTGCTAATCACTCTGATTACCTCAGGTCAGGTGCTAATCACTCTTATTACCTCAGATCAGGTGCTAATCACTCTGATTACTCAGGTGAGCGTTGCTAATCACTCTGATAACTCAGATCAGGTGCTAATCACTTTGATTACCTCAGGTCAGGTGCTAATCACTCTTATTACCTCAGATCAGGTGCTAATCACTCTGATTACCACAAGTCAGGTGCTAATGACTCTGATTACCTCAGTTCAGGTGCTTATCACTCTGATTACCTCAGGTAAGGTGCTAATCACTCTGATTACCACATGTCAGGTGCTTATCATTCGATTACCTCAGTTCAGGTGCTTATCATTCTGATTACCTCAGTTCAGGTGCTAATCACTCTGATTACCTCAGGTGAGGTGCTAATCAATCTGATTAACTCAGATCAGGTGCTAATCACTCTGATTACCTCAGATCCGGTGCTAAATACTCTGATTACCTCAGGTCAAGTGCTAATCACTCTTATTACCTCAGATCAGGTGCTAATCACTCTGATTACCACATGTCAGGTGCTAATCACTCTGATTACCTCAGATGAGGTGCTAATCACTCTGATTACCTCAGATCAGGTGCTAATCACTCTCATTATCTCAGGTCCAGTGCTTATCACTCTGATTAACTCAGGTCAGTTGCTAATCACTCTGATTACCTCAGTTAAGGTGCTTGTCATTCTGATTACCTCAGTTCAGTTTCTTATCACTCTGATTACCTCAGTTCAGGTGCTTATCATTCTGATTACCTCAGTTCAGGTGTTTATCACTCTGATTACCTCAGTTCAGGTGCTTATCATTCTGATTACCTAAGTTCAGGTGCTTGTCATTCTGATTACCTCAGTTCAGTTTCTTATCACTCTGATTACCTCAGTTCAGGTGCTTATCATTCTGATTACCTCAGTTCAGGTGTTTATCACTCTGATTACCTCAGTTCAAGTGTTTATCACTCTGATTACCTTAGTTCAGGTGCTTATCATTCTGATTACCTCAGTTCAGGTGCTTATTCTGATTACCTCAGTTCAGGTTCTTATCACTCTGATTACCTCAGGTCAGGTGCTAATCACTCTGATTACCTCAGGTCAGGTGCTAATCACTCTGATTACCTCAGGTCAGGTGCTAATCACTCTGATTACCTCAGGTCAGGTGCTAATCACTCTGATTACCTCAGGTCAGGTGCTAATCACTCTCATTACCTCAGGTCAGGTGCTAATCACTCTCATTACCTCAGGTCAGGTGCTATTCACTCTGATTACCTCAGGTCAGGTGCTATTGTATTCTATCATTATTACTGTTGTTTCTATTGCTAATAATAAATTATTTCCCAGTGTATCTTGTATACTTCCATTTCAGGAAAATAATACAAACTTGAATCGTAGCTGTTGTAGGGATTCAGTGATGTGCAGTGACATTAAGGTAACTATATACTCTAAATGGAGAACTAATGTATATCTTATCCATTGCTTTTCTTGAAGGGCAACTGTGGTGTCTGAACAACTTAGGGTTAACTGAAAGCCCTTCTGTCATACCTTTAGAATGATTACTGGATCCCATCCACAGGCAAAGCTTTAAACCCCACAACCAGGACCAACCATAAAGCTATTACAATACTTACCTTTTCCCTTCTCCTGAAACCAGATATTTACCTTGAAGTCTGACAGTCCCTCGCCACAATGTGTTTGCTTCCTTTAAGGCTGTACAAGCTCTTCATGAGTGTGCATGGCTGTAAAATAGTCTCATTCATCTGCTGAAAGTGATTGGCTGTGACTTTTAGCAGGAATTTGAGATAAATATCTGGTTTCAGGAGCGCAAGGTGGAAGGGGATGTGTTTGGAAAAGGCTTTCTGGCTGTGGGTTTAATAGTTTGTTAAGGGAGTGGAAACAGACTCACATTTCTGGGCATTATGAAGGGAAAAGAAAGTCTCCCTGCAGCGTCAACCATATAAAAAGCTACTGATGTCAGACGTAAACAGAATTTTGATTTGTTTTTGGGTTTAGTTTCCTGAGTGCATCCTCAACAGATACCGATAGACAAATGCTACATGTAGCATTTCTGCTGAAGATTAATGCCCTTCTGAAATTAGCCTTACTGTCAGTAATGGTTGCCATACATGATAATGTCCAGAAATGGGACTATATCTTAAATTAATGGGTCACTATTTTAATTTAAACAACTTTACATTTTCTGAAACTACAGTTTGAGAGAAAGAAAATGGTGGTATATATTACATAGTAACATAGTAACATAGTAATTAAGGTTGAATAAAGACATTCGTCCACCAAGTCCAACCTATTCCCTTTTTTTTTTTTTTTTTAACCCCACCTAACAGTTGATCCAGAGGAAGGCAAAAAACCCCAGCTAAAAAAGGGGGGAAAAAATTCCTTCCTGACTCCAAACGGCAATCGGAAAGTATCCCTGGATCAACCAAATCTATATGCATTAATACCAGTAATTCTCAATATTTTTTAGTTTTAGAAACTTATCCAGGCCTTTTTTAAAGTTATTCAATGAACTTGCCATTACCACCTCTGCTGGAAGACAGTTCCACAGTTTCACCGTTCTCACTGTAAAGAAACCTCTCCTAACTTGAAGATGAAACTTCTTTTCTTCCAACCTTAAAGGATGTCCACGAGTCCTCTGATATGACCTATTAGTGAACAATGCACCAGAGAGTTCACTGTATGGGCCATTAATATATTTGTATAAGGTTATCATGTCCCCACGCAACCGCCGCTTCTCCAATGTAAACAGCCCTAACTTTTCTAATCTGCCTGCATATTCAAGCCCCTCCATTCCCCTTATTAATTTAGTTGCCCTTCTCTGAACTGCCTCAATTTCCAAGATGTCCCTTTTGTATATGGGATTCCAAAACTGCACCGCATATTCCAAATGTGGCCTTACCAGTGCCTTGTAAAGAGGGAGAATAATATTTTTCTCTCTTGATTCAATTCCCCTCTTTATACAAGACAATATCTTGCTAGCTCTAGCTATCTTGCTAGCTCTAGTTGCTACCTGGCATTGTTTGCTACAGCTAAGTCTGTTATCTACCAGAACCCCCAAATCTTTTTCCATTTCAGATGCACTTAACACAGAGTTATTTATGGTGTAGGTGGCACAGGGATTATTAAATCCCAAATGCATCACCTTACATTTATCAACATTGAATCTCATCTGCCATTCTGCTGCCCATTTTGATAATCTATCTAGGTCTGCTTGCAGCACTTGCACATCATTGGAAGTTTCCAAAGCTCTGCATAATTTAGTGCCATCAGCAAACACAGAGACCTTGCTCTCAATGCCCCCTTCTAAGTCATTTATAAACAGATTAAACAGAAGCGGCCCCAGTACAGAACCCTGAGGAACTCCGCTTAGAACTTTAGCCCACATAGATGTAGCTCCATTAACCACCACTCTCTGTTTGCGGTCCAATAACCAGTTCTCTATCCATGAACAAATGTTTTCTTCAAGGCCAACAGTCCTCAGTTTATACATTAGTCGCCTATGTGGCACAGTATCAAAGGCTTTTGCAAAATCCAAATATACCACATCCACAGCTGTGCCTGAATCTAACTTCTTACTCACTTCTTCATAAAAACCAATTAAATTTGTCTGGCATGATCTATTAAATCTCATAAATCCATGCTGACTACTACTAATAAGATGATCTCTGGAGACAAAGTCAAGGATATGATCCCTTAACAAAGTTTCCATCACCTTCCCTACCACTGATGTTAGGCTTACAGGTCTATAGTTACCAGGCTGTGAACGACTACCTTTTTTGAATATTGGTATTACATTGGCTTTTTTCCAATCCAGCGACACATCCCCAGACAAAAGCGAATCTGAAAAGATGAGACACAGTGGTCTTGCTAGAACTGAACTAAGCTCTTTTAAAATCCTAGGATGCAATCCATCTGGTCCTGGCGTTTTATTGATATTAACTTTGTCTAATTGATTCCGTACCATATCCTCTGTTATCCAATGTGAAAACTCTTCATTTCCTCCCTGCACATTGTTACAATCCCTACTGTAAGGATTCTCAACAGTAAAAACCGATGTAAAAAAACGGTTTAGCAGATTAGCCTTTTCGGCATCCTCTACAACCACCTCAGCTCCATTATTTAATGGTCCCACATTCTCAGTCCTCATTTTTTTACCATTTATATACTTAAAAAACATCTTGGGGTTGGACTTGCTTTGTTCGGCAATCCGTATTTCATTTTCTATTTTAGCTAGTTTAATTGCTTTCTTGCACTCTTTATTACAACTTTTGAAGTCCCTGTAAGCCTGTTCTGTGCCTTCTGCTTTCAAAATTTTAAAAGCCCTTTTCTTTTTGTCCATTTCCCTTTTTACCTGAGCATTAAGCCATGCAGGAGTGGACCTAATTTTTTTACACTTGTTTCCTAAAGGTACCGATTTGGAAATGTTATAGTTTAAAATCCCTTTAAAAGTGGTCCACATCTGCTCAGTATCTTTACCTAGAAACAGTTCCCCCCAGTCTATGAGCAGGAGCGATTCCTTTAAAAGCATAAAATTAGCTTTCCTAAAGTTAAAAGTTTTTGTTAAGCCAGTGCACTTTAGTTTTCTGCAACCTATATTAAATGACACTATATCATGGTCACTATTCCCTAAGCTTCCCATTACCTTCATCTCCAAAATGAGCTCTGGGTTATTAGATATCACCAGATCCAACAACGCATTCTTTGTAGTAGGAACTTCTACCATCTGTGAAAGAAAATGCTCATATAGGAAATTTAAGAACTTTATACCTTTTGAGGTGCTGGCAGTTCCATTACTCCAATCTATTTCAGGGTAGTTAAAATCCCCCATAACCAGAACATGCCCCATACCAGCAGCCTTCGCCAACTGCATATGGAGATTCATTTCCACCTCTTCCCCGGCATTTGGCGGCTTATAACACACTCCAACAATTAATTTACCTACCTTCTTGCTTCCTGTACACAGTTCCACCCATAATGTTTCTGCCGCATCGTTTGCTCCCCCATCTATTCCATCTTTTAAATTTGGCTTCAATTCCTGTTTAACATACATACATACTCCTCCTCCTTTCTTATTAACTCGGTCATGTCTAAATAAGGAGTACCCTTCAATATTTACTGTCCAGTCGTGTGAATCATTAAGCCATGATTCTGCTATACCAATTACATCATACCTTTCCTTTAACGCTATTATTTCAAGTTCGCCGGTTTTTCCAGCCAGACTCCTTGCATTTGTAAACATACATTTTAGATTATCAATTGATTTACTTCCATACATGGTCGTACATGCCTCCTTATCCTCTATGCTCCCCCCTCCTCCTTCTCCTCCCTCCGTTGTGTTACTAGCCCCCAGATCCCTAACTTCTCTATCTACCCCTGTGTAGTTAAACGTTCCCTCCCCCCCATACCTAGTTTAAAATCTCCTCCAACCCCCTAGCCATCTTCTCCCCCAAAACAGTTGCACCATCACCATTGAGGTGCAATCCGTCACTACTAAAGAGCCTGTAGCCAACAGAAAAGTCAGCCCAGTTCTCTAAAAACCCAAACCCCATCTCCTTACACCACTCTCTTAGCCACGCATTTATACTCCTGAGCTCCCGTTGCCTCCCTAGCGTAGCACGTGGCTGCGGTAGTATTTCTGAAATCACTACCCTGGAGGTCCTTGCTTTTAACTTGGCCCCTAATTCTCGGAAATCATTTTTAAGGACCTCACCTCCACCTCTAACTTTGTCATTGGCACCAATGTGAACCAAGACCGCCAGGTCACTCCCAGCCCCACCCAATAATCTGTCTACACGATCCACCACATGTCGAACCCTAGCACCAGGCAGACAACACACTGTTCGGCATGCAGGGTCCTGGCGACAGATTACCCTATCTACCCTTCTAATAATAGAATCCCCTACCACTACCACCTGTCTATCCTTCCTAGCCCCCAGTTCTCCCTCCCTAGTATTGGAGATGGCCGTCCCCTGGGTGCTCAAGGGAAAGGCCCGCTCCATACATGCTGCTTCCGAGCCATCGTCCTCCACATCTTCACCTAAAATGGCAAATCTGTTGGGATCGACCAGCTGGGAAGAAGCCCCCCTATCCTTCCGTCCCCTACTTCCCCTGGTGACCCTTACAAATCTATCTTCCTTATCTACCTTATCTGCCCCATCTCCACCCACCAGTTTACTGGCCCCTGCCAGTACCTGCATTTCCCCCAGGTTTGCCACGTCCTGCAATGCTGCAAGTTTACCCCTTAGACTCTGTACCTCAGATTCCAAATGGGCAACCCACTCACATCTGACACATACATAGGTCCCCTGGGGCGGCTGCTCCAAGATCCCATACATGCGGCAGGATGCAAATTGCGCGGCCCCAACAAAACTGTCCATACTAAACAGCAATACACAGCAGAGACACAGCAGAGAAATAGTGTTGTTCTTAAACGCTTTCTTGTTTTAAACGCTTTAGTTTTTTAACGCTGTCAATTCTCTTAAAAACTGAAAAATCTCTTTAAAACAGGAAATCGCTCAGAGCTAATCGCTCATGGGAAAGGCCTTAAATGAGGTTCAAAACCAACCAGAGCCAACAGGCCTCAGCCAATTTAAACCAATTAGTTACACCCCCATCCAATCAGAGAGAGAGAGAAAAAAAAAACCCTTTCCTTTGTCTCCTACCAGCCCCCGCTCCACAGGTAACAGTGTTTTTTAAACACAAGTATTTGTTTTAGTAATCCAGTGCTTTGAGTTTACTCAAACAATTCCTACCACCTTATTCAAGCAGTAAGTAGTAAAAAAAAATAAAAATACACTAGTGATTAATTACTTACACAGGCACCCTCCTAGAAATAAATAGTGTTAGGTTAGTACATTTACTAGGCTGCAACCACAGTTAATAAACGCTTTAGTTTTTTAACGCTGTCAATTCTCTTAAAAACAGAAAAATCTCTTTAAAACAGGAAATCGCTCAGAGCTAATCGCTCATGGGAAAGGCCTTAAATGAGGTTCAAAACCTATTTTTTATATATTTATTTGTGCTTGCCTTGTCATTAAACTATTAATGTTTAGTGAGTGCTCCTTATTGCCCCCCCTCCCTTACTCACTGCCTTCCTGTAGTGTCTGCGACACTTTATGAGTTCTGCACAGCCTCACCAAGGACACTGCTCTGCTTACACATTTCCCCCTTCTTTCTTTTCTCAAATAACCTAATAAGGTAAAGGATAGGGCAAATGTTATCATTTCTGCTTCTGGAGTGACAGATCTTCCCTGTTAATGCTGTGATTTCAAATGATGATTTCTCAGAATCAGAAATCTGGATCTTGCTGTATCTTAAAGTAAAATTTTTGAAAATTATTTTTTTTTTGTTTTAGAGAAAAGATACCCTTTAAATAAATACACTATTTTAAAATACTCTAAATGATCCCTGCACTAAATGGAGATAGTTTCCCCAGAGGAGTTTAATAACCATTTAGAAGCACAGACCCAGATGCCAAGCATTTTAATACAGGTCACAGAACCAATCTTTACATTATACAGCGAGGGGCATATTATATCTTATAATGTACATGCTTTGGTTTGTTTTTTTTACTGGCAGTAGTTAATCTTATGTAAGGCGATAGTAAAATGGGGGTACTTAATTTGCTCCAGAGACTGTCAGCCTTATCAAAATTCTATGCACAAGACTCTTATTTATCAGGAGTGGGCCTTCGCATATGTTGGGGGCAGGGTGTTGCTGGATTACCACTCTAGGTAGAATGCAATAAATAGGCGCCAGTGGTTCTTGAACATAAACAGTATCTTATTTATTAACAGAACACAGAACAATATTAATAAGGTATATCTGTTGTATTCAATTAGATCAACTGGACTTGAAATGTAGTTCTTGAAGACGTTTCGCTAGTCATCCGACTGGCTTTCTCAATTCAGAATGACTTGTACAAGAATCTGTGGCAATTATGTACCCTGGAAAATCCCAATTAGCATATCACAGCCAGGTGTTAAGGGTGTGATTAGATAGTGGCTAAGAGGTGTTATAGGAACGCCCAGTACAATGCTGTTTTAACACCTTACTCTGGGCGTTCCTATAACACCTCTTAGCCACTATCTAATCACACCTTAACACCGGCTGTGATATGCTAATTGGGATTTTCCCGGGTACATAATTGCCACAGATTCTTGTACAAGTCATTCTGAATTGAGAAAGCCAGTCGGATGACTAGCGAAACGTCTTCAAGAACTACATTTCAAGTCCAGTTGATCTAATTGAATACAACAGATATACCATGACCTGGATGAATGAGAACCTTCACAAACAATATTAATAAGGCATTGCAATTAGCACAATGGAGGTGGCATAACATGACACCGATATCACATAAATACAAACAAACCAGAGGAATCAGAAACAGCATAAATAACAATGAGCTTTTAAATGCCACCCCAGCTCTCAGGTCACTGTAGTGGAATCTTCTACCCCTATATCTGGCACTATGTCCCTATTCTTGGGTCATATACCCAGGACTCTAGTCCTTACTAAATCCCCTTGTTGGAGCTCAGGCTGCTCACTAGCTACCCTACTCCTATCTATCACTCCTGGAGTGATCTATAACAGAATCTAATCTTACACTAACTGGGCCTACCTGTTATCAAGGTCCCCTGCCTCTCCCCTATCCTCTGGGGAAAACTCCAGGAAGTAGAAAGAGAGAGTACATGTCTGCTTCCCTTTGTATTTTTACACAGTGACCTCTAGTGGCCAAATCCTGCCAGAACAAGGGGTAACTAGTTTACCAGTTCCCTACACCTATAATCGTCATTCTATAATATAAATTATTGACTGAATATAATACTGTAAATACTGTAGCCCCTAAGGATGAAATAGTATAGAGGGGTTTTATCGAGAGCTGCAATAGCTCTCCCATGTCCTTAGCAGCTGTGCAGCATTGCTACAATTGCGATATTCAGTTGCTTGTGTTGGTTTTCCATGCAACATCATCTAATCCAGTCTTAAAGTCACGCTAAACCTTTATAAATGGAGTCAACATTTTAGCAGGAATTTAGTGTTGCGTAAAATCCCTCGATAATGATTTCTAATGTCTTTCATTAGGGATTTCAATATCTTATATAATATAGATGTCACGTTACACTCAAACTATAGCATAGATAAGCATTGTTGCTAGGGATATAATTTACAGGATATTCATAGATCTTGTGCATTATAATAAAATAATTGCCAGAATTCTTTTTAACTATTTTATAATAATGTATTTTGTTGTATTTCAGGAAAATAAGGCTACACTAAACCACAACTGCTGTAGTTATGCTGAGCTGCGCAGTGACATCAAGGTAGCTATTCTCACATTGGAATCTTAAATACTTTCGTAGGTGCTTACATACCCAGCAGCATTTCGAGGGGCTTCTGGAGAGGAGCCACCACTGAACTGTCACCTACTATGAGCATGTGCTCCTGTGCACAGGAATAAACCTCACTGAAGAATGACAATTGAGGTGAAAACTCCTTGTTGCATATGCGTCCCTGTATCTACCTATAAAGCAATCCTCCCTGGTTGTGATGTCACCCCTTTCATTCTATAAAGATGCATGGGGCAAGACTTAAAAAAGTACTCCCAGTAGTAGTGGAGTAACGTGGGAAGACGTGGAGTTAAAAGGCAACTATGGCCAACACCCCTACCCCCATTTTGGCCTTGAAAAGACTCTATCCCAAGTACGTAGGAAATCCAATTCCCACTTCCCTGGGTGGCCCTTTGCAGTCATGCTGGGAGTGTACCGAAGCTAGCAGTGAGCTATCTGCAGCTGAACTTTGACAGCCTACTGACCCATGGAGGTGGAAATAGTATTTCCTACCTCCCTGGGATAGAGTCCAGAAGAGAGATATCACCTGAACATTTTTTTATAGTTTGACTTCAATTTAATAATGCTAAAATGAGAGTTAATCCCATGTTAACCCAATGTAATTTCCAAATCTTTTTCTAAATAGGGCACCCAATACAATTCCCCATTAGTTGGAGCAGTGTTTCTCAACCTTTTTATCTGTGGGGACCCCTTGGAACAATTTTCATGTCTCGGGGACCTATACATAAAATTATGATTATATACAGTATTATTATTTTTCTTTGTCAGCCATCAAATCATCAAAAAACCTAATCTATACAAATATAAATGATAGATCTATAAATACATCTCTATTGAACAAAATGCACTCTAATTCACACCAGGGTGGGAACCCTTACATTAAAACATTACTTATTTTCATTTATCTCTCAGACATCAATACACCAAACACAGACTTTATACAGAACATTGATAAATATGTAGAAAAATATATCTGCATTCATCAAAATTGTGGATCTATACAATTTCTGTCAATGTTTTGAGGACCCCCTGGTTGAGAAACACTGAGTTGGAGTGTATGGGGACTTTAAAGCAGCTCTGACATCAGCTTCTTACCTTTCCCAAATCCCAGTTATTTAGTAGATCACTAGAGTGACATTAAACTGTTCCCCAGATATCTGGAGACAAGACTTTTCTGTCACACATCTTAAGGAGGCCATTGATTTTTTACGTTGCCTCATTTAACCTTTCCACCTTCAGATATTTAACAATGTTTCCACTATCACTTTAAGACCTATAAGCACTTTTAGGAGGGGGTTATAATACTGTATTCAAGGTAATTGAAGTCTGAATTACAGAAGACTGCGACAAATAAGGAACCCAGTTCACTGAATCAAGTGACACAAAACATCCACAATTCTTTATTTCTTAGGTCAGGTGCTTTGGTCTTTGGGGGTCATATTTATAAAGCATTATTATTTGAATGAGAACCTTCACAAGCATAAAGCATCATTATTTGTATGTAACAGTCATTAATTAATGACCATGTGTGTTAATTAATGACCACATCGTGTTAGTTAATGACTAATACTGACCAAACTATTTCCAATCATGCTTGTGAAGGTTCTCATTCATCCAGGTCATGATATATCTGTTGTATTCAATTAGATCAACTGGACTTGAAATGTAGTTCTTGAAGACGTTTCGCTAGTCATCCGACTGGATCTCTCAATTCAGAATGACTTGTACAAGAATCTGTGGCAATTATGTACCCTGGAAAATCCCAATTAGCATATCACAGCCAAAGGTGTTGAGGTGTGATTAGATAGTGGCAAGAGGTGTTATAGGAACGCCCAGAGTAAGGTGTTAAAACAGCATTGTACATGGCAGACAGTTGGTGTCGAACCCCCCCACCTCTATTTAGGCTTGGTTTCTTTATTTTATATACAGGAGGAAGAACATGGTGATCCCATATGTAGCAGGGGTCTCCGAGAAATTAAGAAGAATTTTCAAAAAACATCGTATCCCTGTCTGCTTTAAACCGAACAACACACTGAGGCAGCAATTGGTACATCCGAAAGACCCAATACCAAACACAAGAAAAGGACATCATATACGCAGTGCAGTGCAGTGAAGAATGCTCTGATTTGTATGGGGGGAGACCAAACAGCCAACTGCATCAACTCATGGCCCAGCACAGAAGAGCCAATTCTTGGGTCAGGACTCAGCCGTGTTACTGCTCTTAAGGATAAAGGACATACCTTTGAAGATTGTAATGTTAACATACTGGCGAAGGAACGTGACTGGTTCAAGAGAGGTGTTAAGGAGGCCATTTATGTGAAAATAAAGAAACCAAGCCTAAATAGAGGTGGGGGGGTTCGACACCAACTGTCTGCCATGTACAATTTTTTTTTTGCTGTTTTAACACCTTACTCTGGGCGTTCCTATAACACCTCTTAGCCACTATCCAATCACACCCTTAACACCTGGCTGTGATATGCTAATTGTGATTTTCCAGGGTACATAATTACCACAGATTCTTGTACAAGTCATTCTGAATTGAGAGATCCAGTCGGATGACTAGCGAAACGTCTTCAAGAACTACATTTCAAGTCCAGTTGATCTAATTGAATACAACAGATATTTCCAATCATGTTTACCAATACAGATTGATGACATAATGAAACATTCACATTGCTAAGCAATGATATTTTTACGACTACAGTGTTAATTAACAACCTAATGGTGTTAATTAAGGACCGCAATGTTAAATAACAATGTTATGGCATTACTTACAGATAAGAATGCTTTATCAATATGGCCTTATGGTTTTATATTGTATAGGAATTATGTACTCTGTCACATGCTAACTAATTATATTACATTTCAAGGGATTTCCTAGAAATAGTTTTTTCTTCACTTCTTCTTTTTATACCACAGGAATTGTTGTATTGGGGATGTTTACTTTTCAAACAATCGCGTAACGAGGAATGCAAATTAGAAAAACCTAAACAGTTCTCAGAAGAAGCTCTAGGTTGTACCAGAAGCAAGGTGAGATATATACTTCACCTGAAGGTGTTCGTGATGCTGCAAGGGGGGTTTGAGAAAAAATATTTTGTTTAAATGAAGGCAAATGCAAATATTTACGCAGCCACACATTTCCCCTAGTTGGTGTTCTGGAACTTTAACTATATGCATCTCACAAACAGATTGAAAATACCAGGTAAAGGTGCCCACACACTAGATACATGAGATAGATTAGACGTTGGTCTATCTACAGCACTGGCAATTTCTCACCTGCCGACATTCCCATGACATTCCTGTGACATTCTCATCTGGCCAATTCATTTTGAGATTGCAAGTTAATTGCAAAAAATCACGGGACAGGTGGTTCCTTCAGTGTCCCTGGAACGTTGTGCGAACGTCGGAAGGTGAGTTCCTAATGTATGGCCACATTAAGTGACATACTATTAAAATAATCTAACCAGGGGCAATTAATTGTTTTATTATTGTTATTAGACTGAAGTTCCCCTTTAATGTTCGTTCCAGTAAATCATTGTTTTATTTGTGTATCTGCATTTGCTTCCTGAAGTATTATGAAAAATGACACATGGGAATAACTAACTTCCTCCTGCAGAAATAGTTGTCTGGTGGAGGAGGGGGTCAGGTTAACTTAGATTGGGAGTGGAAAATCTATTACAACAAATTCTAAACACGATAACTTCATTTTTTCAGGTTTATTTGCTTTCATTTGAATGCACAGTGTATAAATAGCAAGCAGATTACCCCAAAGACACTTTAACACGATTACAAAGGGATGAATGATTGATTACGGAATACTATTTTAAGCAAGTCTACACTAGAGTGGGACCTGGATCCGACATGGAAGCCCTTGGTTCCCAAATTCGGTGACTCTCAAAAATATTCTTAATTGTTCGAAAGCCCTAGAAAATTTATTTTCGAGGGTTACCGAATATAACCTTGTACATTCGGTAACCCTCGAAAATGCGGTCCAAACGCTCGAAAGTACTTTCCATTTTAGTAACTTTGGGTTTTTCCCGAGATCCGTAAATCTGAAAACATAACTTACAAGTTTCAGCCATCTCTAGTCTACACTATTGCTGTATTTTTGATGGACATTCATATATTGAACTATATGTGAACATATTATTGCCTTACACTGGCACATCTGTTGTATTCAGTTAGATCAACTGGACTTAAAGTTTAGTTCTTGAAGACGTTTCGCTAGTCATCCGACTGGCTTTCTCAATTCAGAATGACTTGTACAAGAATCTGTGGCAATTATGTACCCTGGAAAATCTCAATTAGCATATCACAGCCAGGTGTTAAAGGATAACTGTATTGCCTCAATGCATTTTTTCGATTTTGAGCTTCTCTCTGCCTTCAATTCGCCATGCTGTGAAGGGGGCGTAACAATTCTGTCTGCCTCTAATTGTCACTCAATACTAGAATGTGAGAAAACACTCCTCCACCCACCCTTGATCAGCTTGATTATGTAGGCTGGATCCTAGCAACCGAACAGTTCAAGTTTGTTTGACTGGCAGAGGAGGAGGAGAGAGGTTGTAACAGACATTCCCACCAGCCAATGACAAGTGATATGTTAATCAGGGCCCTGGGCCCTCTAGGAGTCGGGCTTTTAGCACTCATCTTTGCTGTTTGATATCTAAGGGAGGGCAGCACAGTTGTAAATGATTTCAGCCGCTGGAAGTGTGGACATGTAATGGGGGTAATGTTATTTTTATTGATATTGTTGTCCTTTAAGGATCTTCTGAATGCAAGGCATGATTGCATTGTGGCTAATAGGTGTTATAGGAACACCCAGGGTAAGGTGTCAAAACAGCATTGTACATGGCAGACAGTTGGTGTCGAACCCCCCACCTCTATTTAAGCTTGGTTTCTTTATTTTCACATAAATGGCCTCCTTGACACCTCTCTTGAACCATTCACATTCCTTTGCCAATATGTTAACATTACAATCTTCAAAGGTATATCCTTTTTCCTTAAGATGCAGGGTATACGACGAGTCCTGACCGGAATTGGCTCTTCTGTGCTGGGCCATACCTTGATGTAGTTGCTGTTTGGTCTCCCCCACATACAAATCAACGCAATCTTCACTGCACTGCGTATATGATGTTGCTTTTCTTGTGTTTCGGTATTGGGTCTTTCGGATGTACCAATTGCTGCCTCAGTGTGTTGTTTGGTTTAAATCAGACAGGGAAACAGTGTTTTTTGAAAGTTAATTTCTCGGAGACCCCTGCTACATATGACCATGTTCTTTCTCCTATCTTGCTTTTCCCCTTCACTGTTGGTATACGTGTTCTTTTCTTGCCTTCTACTTCTTTTGACAAAGGCCCAGTCTGGATATCCACAAGTTTTAAGGGCTTCTCTGAGATGTTTCATTCCTTTAGCCTTCGCCTCTGTGCTTGTGGGGATGTTCTCAGCTCTGTGTTGCAGGGTTCTTATGACACCCATCTTATAATCTAAAGGGTGGTGGGAGTCAAACATCAAATACTGATCTGTGTGGGTTAGTTTTCTGTAAACCTCTACTTTCAGTTTACTATATTCCCTGACGTCTACCAAGCAGTCCAAGAAAGCGAGTTTGTTGTTCCCTTGTAAATGTGATGTTTGGTCAACAGCATCGATGTGTTCTGTGAAGGCTTTTACTTCCTTCTGGTGGATTTTAACCCAGGTGTCATCCACGTATCTGAACCAGTGGCTGGGTGCTATGCCCTTAAAGGTATTAAGCGCCTGTTTTTCCACTTCCTCCATGTAAAGGTTGGCCACAATGTGTGAAACTGGAGATCCCATAGCACATCGATGTTTTTGCTTATAGAACTTATCCCTGTATTTGAAATAGGTGATATTCAGGCACAAGTCCAGTAAGGAACACTCCTGTTCTGGGTTGAGATGTTAAGAGTGCTGTCTTGGCCTAGCTGTTTTCTCACCATGTCAACAGCCTCCTTGATGGGTAAAAAGGTGAAGAGAGATGACACATCATAGGACACCATAGTTTCTTCTGCACCGAGCACTATATCTTCAATCTTGTTGGTAAAATCCTGAGAGTTCTGGATGTGATGTTTAGAACTTCCCACTAATGGCCCTAAGATGCTGGATAGGTATTTTGCCACCTTGTAAGTTACAGAGTTGATGCTGCTGACTATATAGGTCTTAGTGGTGCCCCTTCCTTGTGTATCTTTGGGAGTCCATATATGCATGGATGTGCCTCACCAGGGTAGAGGCGATGATACATTGCTCGATCAATGGCTTTATCCTTTTGAAGCTGTTGTAGTAAGTCTATGACCTTTGTCTTATAACGGCTGGTGGGATCCCTTGTCAAAGCCTCATATATGTTGTTATCGGCCAGGAGTGTGGTCACCTTAGCAGTCTGGTAGTCTGAGGTTTTGAGTACCATTGTGCATCTTCCCTTGTCTGCTGGCAAAATGGTGATACTTGAATCTTTTTTGAGGGATATTAAGGCTCTTCTTTCCTGTGTGGTCAGGTTAGATGAAGGAATTTTAGCACTGGCTAAGGCTGCAGATACCTTAAGGAGAAGTTGTTCTGCCTCACTCTGTGGTACCTTATTATTGTGGATTGAGACTTCTGTGGCTGCTATAATATCCACCACAGGGATGGCTTTAGGAGTGATGGCAAAGTTCAAGCACTTAGCCAGGACTTTCATTTCTGGCTGGGACAGGGTCCTGTTAGACAAGTTTCTCACCCATTCCTCCTTGTTTGATGAAGTGACAATTCCCTCTTTTTTTTTTTCAATAATGTTTTTATTGAGTTCGAGACAAACATTCACAGTATACATTACTTGTGCTTAAAACAATTTATAGATTCTCTATAGATCATCCGATCGTTTGGTTGTTTAAAGAAAGGAGAACGGAGATATTGGCATATACATTAGCAGTGCTATTGTCTATTGATTTTTTTTTTAGAGTGTATATTTAAACATTTACCATGTACTTAGTATTTATCTCGAGTTTTGTAACTTTTATATAACAAAACCGCTCTATAGCGGAACCTTTTAACTTTAATATAACTTAACTTTATACCTTGTCTTAAATAATAAATAGTACATTTGCATTTGTCGCCGGGGATTGGGCCGCGGGGTAATAGGGGATTGATTCATATAGATTGACAGATAACACCTTTCCCTGAGAGTCTAGTTCCCAAAGGGGAGGGGGAATAGCATGCAGGTCTATATATAGATCTATTTATTGTAAGGAAATTAGGGGATTATGGCACAGGGTCTATTCTGTATACCATGTTGTTGATTGATTGGATATGTTGTTTGATGTGTATTGGGAGGATGTTGATGTAGCTCTCCCAGAGTGCAAAAAACTGTTTGACTTTGTTTTCTTTATTGATAGTTGCTTCCACCCAGTCCATTCGGAGCAGGAATGTTAACTTGGATGTGAAAAGTTTCATGGATGGTTGTGTGGGTTCTATCCAATGTTGAAGTATGGTTTTCTTTGCTGGGGCTGATATGTTTAGGAGTAGTTTTTTTGCTCCTGTTGTGATGATTGTGTGGTGGCATATCCAAAGATCGCCCAGAGTGGTGTGAAGGGGACATAGTTGACCAAGGGGCATATTTATAAAGCTTTGTTAAGTTTTCGCGGCCGTTTTTCCTGACATTTCCGCATAAATCGCGTTTAACACAATTTATTAATGTCCGAAAACGGCCGTGAAAAGTTAACGAGGCATTAACCATTCGCGCCGATACTTACCTGTTACCGCCGCTTCTATTTATAAAGCGGCGGTATCTGTTTCGCACTGCTAGTATCGGCTGTTTTGCTTCGCCACTTTGAAGGTGGCGAAAGCAGCCGATACTAGCCTCCCTGCGGCGGGGATGGGCAGGCAACCCGCGGCGGGTGGTCGCACCCGCCCCGGGAGGCACGCCCACCCCGCCCTCAACCCCCCACGGCGGCGGTGACCACCCGCCGCCGCTTCCCAGCAGCCCCTCCCAACCCCTTCCCCGCTCGCGGCAATCTCGGAACAGAAGGCTAGGAGGGGAAGGGCACGCTGGGAGGGGTGGAGGCACTCTCCAGCGGGGCCCTGAGAAGGGCCTTTGCGGCACTTACAAGTGCCCTTGCGGCTCTGATAAGAGCCCTTTGGGGCCCCGCAGCGCGAACCGGGACCCCCCTCCCCGGCCCTATCAGGGCCTTTGCGGCACTTATAAGTGCCCTTGCAAGTGCCCTTTGGGGCTTAGGGGTCCCGCAGCGCGAACCGGGACCCCCTCCCCGGCCCTTGTAAGGGCCCTTGCGGCACTGACAAGTGCCTTTGGCGGGGGTCCCGCAGCTCGAACCGGGACCCCCAGTGTGCGGCTCTTAAAAGAGCCCTTGGGCGACGTCTTCGGGCTGGCGACACCAACCCCACTCAGGTCGCCGATGCCAGGCAGACTCATTGCGGCCGCCAGTGAGCCCGCTGGCACCGCGGGCCTCAGCGGAGCCGATGTTGCCAGCCGCTTCTTTCTTCTATCTTCAGCCATCTACTGCGATGGCATCTGAGTTCCGCAGCGGAGTGCACCTCTTTATATAGGTTTGCAGAAAACCCTAATCCATTTCTGATTGGTCAATTTTAGGGGGTCTTTTAAGAGCCGCACACTAGGGGTGACCCCGCCAAAGGCACTTGTCAGTGCCGCAAGGGCCCTTACAAGGGCCGGGGAGGGGGGTCCCGGTTCACGCTGCGGACCCCTTAAGCCCCAAAAAGCCCTTCTCAGGGCCCCGCTGGAGGGTGCCTCCACCCCTCCCAGCGGGCCCTTCACCTCCCTGCCAGCGGCGGGGCAGGGGGCTTGGAGGGGTTGCTGGGGAGGGGGTGCACGGTGGGTGGTCGCCGCGAGCGGGGAAGGGGTTGGGAGGGGCTGCTGGGAAGTGGCGTCGGGAAGGGATTTTAAGTCCCTTGCGCTAAGTGCAGTATCGCCGCGAAGGGATTTAAAATTACCGCAACAGCGCTCGCCATTTTAAATACAGCGATATCGCTATTTTCGCGGCCACAACGGTAAAAATACCGTTTGTTTAGAAATATGCCCCCAAGTGTTGTGTGGAGAAGGCTGTTACTTGTTTTGTGGAGAAGGCTGTTACTTGTTTCCAGAAATTCTGAATCACGGGGCAAGACCACAAGCAGTGAAACAGGTCCGTTCTAGGGTTCTTGCACTTTGGGCACAGGGTCTGGGTCAGATTCCTGATACGTCCCAACCTGTGTGGTGAGATATAGCCTCTATGCAATAGTTTGAGTATCATTTCATAATATGAACTAGCGGGGAGATGTTTAGTGTTTAGATTAATTATCTCTTGTGAGATTTCTTCCGTCATTGCAGGTATATCTTGTTTCCATCTATCTATTGTTTGGTGAGTGATTTGGGTGTTTGTATGGTGCTGTAGCAGTTTGTGATAGTTAGAGAGGGAGTTTAAACTTTGTTTTGGAGAGTGTAGGAGCGTATCCAGAGGGTTACTCCAATCTGCGTCCTTTAAATAAGTGATGGATTTTATAATGTAGCTATTTGCTTGGAGAAAGTGAAAGAACCCTGTTCCCAAGATAGGGAATTTATTCTTTGCTTGTGTAAAGGACATGGGACGGTGGGTGCTAGAGTCCGTCAGATCTCGAATTGTTCTTATCCCCCCTCTCCTCCAGACATAAAAAATTGGATGGGCCCTCCCCTCCTGGAAACCTGGGTGATTTATATATGGGAGCCATAGTGAGTGGAATTGGTTGAGTTTCATTATAGTGCGTGATTTGTGCCATGCCTTCCAGCCTGACATTAACAGTGGGTTGTCCCTGCTCTCCCCCGGCAGATCCACATATCGTGTGTGTAGCATAGAGACCAATGATTGGGAAGTGCAGAGTTGTTGGTCTAGATCTGTTCGTGTGTAGGTTGGGGAGGCGTGCAGCCAGTCTCTTACTATTCTGAGATGAGATGCTATATTGTAAAGTTCAATATTTGGAAAACCAATGCCTCTTTTATTTTTTGGTTTGTGTTAGTGTGTTATAGCAGATGCGTGAGGGTTTATCATGCCAGATATATTTGCGGAACATGGTGTTTATGTGTTTTGTATCTTTGTGAGATAGGAATATTGGTAAGGTTTGTAGAAGGTAGAGCAGTTTCGAAAATAATATCATTTTTATATGGTTATCTCGTCCTGTGAAGGAGAGTGGGAATTTTTCCCATGCTGTCAGCGTTTGTCAGTTTTTGGCAGAGTGGGGGGATGTTTATAGCGTAAAGGTCTTTTATATGTTTGGGAAGGGATATTCCCAGATATGTTATGGGGAGGTGGCCCATTTGAAAGGGAAATTGCGTGACCAATCTGGTGGGCTGCCTGGGCCGAGTGAGAGTGCCTGTGATTTGTTGTAGTTGATTTGTAGTCCAGACAGCTTCCTGAAGCAGGTCAGGTCATTCATTATCGCTGGTATAGAGTGTAGTGGTTTGGAGATGAATAACAAGACATCGTCTGCATATACTGACAGTTTCAGCTCCACTCCCCCAAGGCTAATTCCTGTAAATTGTGTGTTATTGGATAGGGTTCTAAGTAGTGGGATTACAATACTAAGATTGAGATTGTTGGTATTCCTGTGAAGGAATTCGATTAGTCTAGAAAAATTCTGGCCAAAATTGTGTGTAGCTAAAATTTTGTGTAAAAATTTCCAAGAGACCCTGTCGAAGGCCTTGTCTGCATCCAGGCTCAGTAGAATCTCTCAGGAGAAAGTTTTGTTGGTGTGAGCTGCAATGGCTGCTATTGCTGTGCGTACAGCTTTAGTGGTATTTCTACCTCTAGTGAATCCAAGTTGTGATTCTGTGATTAGTTCTGGCATGATACGGCCAAGTCTATTTGCCATTATTTTGGTTAGGATTTTGTAATCCTGGTTTAACAGTGAGATTGGTCTATATGATTGGACTAATAGAGGATCTTTGTTTGATTTGAGGAGTAAAATGGTCTGGGAATCGTTGAAGTGTTCTATATTGGTTTCCTGGGAGAGTATGGAGTTGTAGAGTTCGGTGAGGATAGGGGGTAAGTGGGGGAGTAACAGTTTGTAGTACTCTGCTGGAAAGCCGTCTGGGCCCGGGGTCTTGGAGTCGTGCAGAAGTTTAATAGTACTGGCTATTTCTTGTTGAGTTATTGGATTATTGAGTAGTTCTCGTTGTTCGAGTGTAAGTTGAGGCAAAGAGCAGGAATCCAAATAGGAGTCTATATCCAAAGTTGTACTCGTATGTGTTGTGTATAAAGATTCAAAACAGTGTAGGAAATATTTCTGAATTTCGGGTTGTGAGCTGATGGTTTTGTTCATGTGTGTGTCTAGTAGTTGGAGGATGGAGCATTTGGATCGCTGGGGTTTAGTTAGTTTGGCTAGCAGGGTACCTGTTCCATTGCCCCATCTATGGTATTTATTTCTTCAGGCGTCAACTGACCATTGAGCCTGTGCTAGGAGATAGGTATTTAGGAGGTTTTGTATGGATATATATCTTTCTTTATTGGTTTCCGATGGATCTCCTATGTATAGGCTGCACGCTTCCTTAAGATCACGATCCAGCTGGGTGTATCTTTCTTTGTAGGCTTTTTTTTGTGTGAAACATATGATATTATGTGTCCCCTCATCACGCCTTTGATGTCTGCCAGAAGAGAGCTGGGTCCCCCACATGAGTGATATTATCATCCATATAATTTTGCCAGTGGGTGATTAGGTATGTTTTGAAATCCTCTGAGTTGTAGAGGTATGCTGGGAATCTCCATTGATTTCTTTGAGTGACTTGTAGATCAAAGTTTATGGAGAGTTAAATGGGGGCGTGATCCGATATCAAGATATTGTTTACATGTGTATTTGATGCTTGAGGGAATAGGTCCTTTGAAATTAGAATACTATCTATGTGTGAGTGCGAATGGTGTGGGTATGAGTAAAAGCTAAATTGTTTAGTTGTTGGGTGGAGTAACCTCCAGGGATCGCAGAGTTCTAGTTGTGAGAGTATTTCCAGGAGAGGAGGGGGTGTGGATGGCAATGACTGTCTCGGTCCCATTCTTTCTATAGAATTATTTAGGGTTGTATTGAAATCTCCCCCCAGGATAGTTTGGTGTTTAGGTCTAGACAGTAATTGTGTCAGAAGGTTTGAGTAAAATTCCCTGTTTATTCCATTTGGTGCATATATATTTGAGTGTAGATTTTAGTTTAAGATCAAGGATCAGGAATCTGCCCCCATGGTCCCTTGTTGTGTTTAGTATGGTGACTGGCAGATCTTTGTGGATTAGTATGGCTACTCCTCTAGATTTTATTGTGTTTGAGGCTGAGATGCAGTGTGCTATCCATGGTGCTTTTAGAAACCCTTCTTCAGTTTGTTTCCAGTGTGTCTCCTGGAGTAATACAATATGTGGGTGTAGTCTTTTTAAGTGTGAGAGAATTCTGTTGCGTTTGACTGGTGTATTCAGACCGTCTACATTCCAGGAGACTATTTTAGAGTAGATCATTGGAGATTAGGGTTTGTATTGGTGTTGTATGTTAATCTTCCTTTCTTTGAGAATAGGAAGTTTGTGTGTCGTGAAAACTTGCCTGTTCTCCCTGTCCCAGCGAGCAGGGAAATATCAGGACTTTCTTTTATGGATGCAAGATCATCTGCGAGGTTCCCCCCCCCCGGGGCCCGCCCCCCCCCCCCCCCCCCCGGTGACTTGATGGTGGCTGAAATGAGAAAAAAAAGGTTAGGCAAGGCAAATGGTAGTAACAATAAAAAAACCCTGAAATAACTATATATTGCATAATAAACATAACAGTAATTCTTGGGTGGTAGCCGAACTGAGCCCTCAACTCCTTTTGGGGTGTCGAGTCTGGGGTTTAGATATTTGGTCTGTTTTGGATGTTTCCGAGAAACCTCCTCCGGGGTGGTGTACAGCTGGGTTTTACCATTTTCGGTTACCCTTAATTTGGCTGGGTAGAGCATTTGGAATTTTATGTTGTGCAATTCCCTCTTTTTGTATCCAAGGTAGTTGTTCTCCTCTGGGGGTGTTCTGGGATGACAGAATAGATAACTTGTTCTGTTGCCTTTGCTTACCCTTACAGTGCTGAGAAAGCTGTCCTTGTTTGGTGAACTCCATCACAAATGTAAAATATGGCTGTCGTACTCGTTCGTTTATGAGCTGTGTCGGATGACTAGAGAAACCTCTTCAAGAACTAAACTTCAAGTTCAGTTGATCTAATTGAATACAATATAATGGCCAACAGAGGCCAATATAATGGCCAACAGATTCTTATACAAGTCATTCTGTATTGAGAAAGCCAGTTGGAAAACTTGCGAAACCTCTTCAAGAAGTTAACTTTAAGTCCAGTTGAACTAACTGAATACAACAGATATACCATGACCTGGATGAATGAGAACATTCTTTATTAACATATAAATTAAATTGTGTTTTTTAATGGGTAATACTCTTATGGGTATTTTTTTGTTAGGGGGTTGGACATGCCATGTAATTATCATTTGTTTTTATTGAGTACCATATTTACTCGAGTATAGACCAACCCGAGTATAAATAGAGGTACCTGTTTTACCTAATAAAAGGAGTAAAATTATTGACTTGAGTATAAACTAAGGGTTGAAATTATGACCACTACTGTCTTCTTATTTTGTACTGTTCCGAGGCTTTAGTTGCCCTTTAAATGGACAGCAGAATTTCCATACAGCAGTCCATACAGTAATAGCCAAATCCAGTATGGCTATTACTGTATGTGACTACTGTATGGGAATTCTGATGTCCATTTAAAGGGCAACTAAACACTCAGAACAATACAGAACCAGAAGGCAATCTTTTTAACAATAGATACCATCTTCCTGATTCTGTATTGTTTTAATGCATTAGTTGCCCTTTAAATATACAGTAATCCCATACAGTAACCCCCAATTCCTTGGCAATCCAGTTGTTTGGAAACCACAACTCCCAGCATGCCTTAGTTGCTGGGAGTTGTATTTTCCAAACATCTGAAGTTGCTACTGCAGGGATTACTGTCTCCCTGTACAAAATTACTCCCCCCCCTGTACAAAAAGGTAACTGGTTTAAAGGGCAAGTCCAGCCCCAAAATGAAAACTTACATACAGGTAAATCACCCCCCAAAACCCTAAACGGTAATAGTTTGAAACCTGAAATATATAAGTCTAACCTGAAATCCTGCACAATGTCCTGTTTGCCCTGTTTCTGCTTCCTGGTCCTTCCAGTTAGTAACTGTCAATTATAGATTTGACAGTTGACATCACAGCCAATGACTGAATGTTAATCTCCTATCTGCCTCTTCTGAGCATGCCCAGGCTCAGTACAGGTTTCTGAATTGCTCAGTTTCCATGAGACATTCAGAAGCATAGCAGGCATACAGTAATGAATTCATAGGACAAACTATAATATATCAACATATTTTAAAGAGGCCATTCTTTCTAAAAGATATTCTTATGAGGGTGGAGTTGTCCTTTAAACCCCCAGTTTACTGTATTGTAACTTGCAGGTGAATCTCTTACCTTTCAGTAGTGTAATCTGGTGGCCACTCACTCCGCATCCTCTGCTCCCTGACATCACTACACGGCGCTGGGAAGCGAGAGGCACTGAGTAGTGGCGTCAGCCTGCCGAACAGAGGAAGCGGAGCAAGCGGCCGTTGGATTACTGAAAGGTAAAAGCCTGAAAACCTTGGTTTATACTCGAGTATATATGGTATATGAGTAGTCATTATATATTGCTAACCAGAATGGAATTAAAGTGAGACCTCCCCTTACCCCTTCTTAATTCCTTTTCATGCAGACAATATTACATAATTGTAAATTGATGACAGCAAATCAAAAATGTCTACTTCAACGCTTAATGGAAAAATGGAGAAGCTTTGCAAGCCGTGGAGATTGTACAAACCAGAATTAACCATGTAGAACTCAGACATATTGAGAAGCGACTAGGTGATTCCAAACATTTTTCCTGTATATTAATACAATTTACTATAAAATGTAGCAAATAACATCATGCAAGATGAATGGACTGAAGGTTCTGGGCATTCCATAATCCAGGATCTTATCACGTATGTCGGTAACTGGCACATTGCCACTGTACTGGTACTTTGCATTGGCTGGGTGGTTAATGCGTGTATGCTCAACAGTTCCTATGGTTACTAATAGAAAAGAAGTTGTAGGAAAAGAATTTAATCAGTTTATATATTTGAAACTATAGACACCTGCTATTTTAATAATATAACATCCAATATTCTCAGCTCTGTATTCCTCTGGCACTTCCACTTCTTTGGATCATTCAGTATTTGTTTAGTAATAAAACTGCTCATTAGGGTTGGTAGTGTTGTAGAGGGTAAGAGGTTTTCCAATGTCTGCTATAGTTTTATTGAATCTGGTAACAGTCGGGACCTGTCAGATGAATCAGCGAGGGAGCGTGCTGGTGGGTAAGTTTTGTTCCCGGCTCCTATTATTATTGTGGATTTATATAGCGCCAACACCGTAGCGTTTTACAATTACATGTATTAATTCAAATCAGGCCCTGCCCCAAAGAGCTTACAATCTATTTATACATACAACCTATCAGTATGTCCTTAGGCTTGTGGAGGAAACCGGACTGTCCAGAGGAAACCCACACAAGCACGGGGAGAACATACAAACTCCTTTCAGATGTGTCCAAGGGTGGATTGGAAGTCAGAAGTTCAGCGCTGCAAGGTCACCATGCTTTAGTAATTGAAGAGTGGGATGGAAGACATAGCTCCTTTACCTCGCGTTCTTCAATTAACCCCCCCCAAAAAGGTTCAACTTTTTAGTGAACTAATCTTTTAAAAGCAACAAAATAAAACTGCCCATTAGCTGTAGTGACAAAATTATCTACAATATAACTGTTATTAAATGGAATTTCCCTATTGTATTTTATGTGATACTCTTTGCAAAAAATGAATGCAATTAAAATACTAGCACTTTAGAAGTTATTTCATTGAATTTTGTAAAATTAAATAAGCTTATATAGTCTCCAGTTCTGGATCTATATTTCACTCCAAAGCCTGGAAATATATTGTGGTTTATTTGGCCTGTATGCATATGCTTGTCTTTTTTTTTTCTCTTTGCATTTTTGTTCTAGCTTTAGTATTTGTAGTAAAATGTAGACTGATATTTTTATATTGCATCCATAAAGGTGTTTTTACCTTTGTTCATAGACTTTATGTTCCTTGTATTTTGCCTTAAGGCTGGGTACACACAGTAAGATATTTTTAGCCGACCAACCGATAGTGGCATGTATTTGTCGGTCACCCGAAACGATCTTACCGTGTGTACGGGTGGCCGCGACTGAACTCATTCGCCCATTCGTCCAGATCAGATGAACAGGGGATCGGACCCGTTGGTAAATCATGGGCGATTGTGCAGTTCCTATGGGACCGCACGATCAGTGCAGGTCCCATATTGCAGCCACTATTGCCGCGACAGAAACTCATTTGACTCGACAGAGTGCTCGCTATTGGAAATGCTCATTCGGGACAAATAATTTCCCTGTGTGTACCCAGCCTTAGTTCTCCTTTAACATTGTTTTTATTGCCACCCAATACAATGAGTAAGTAGCTGTCTACTAGAGATGCCCTTGATCTACCAACAGTGGTCATAGAACTTAAACATAAATGTTTTTTTGACCTGCCTATCAAAAAATATAACTTGGGAAACAAAAAGAAAACATATAGACTGAGAAAGGTTTCTCTATGTATTGCCCGGGTTTAGCTAAATTATAAGCTTTATTACAAGTTTTTAGATTCCATCTATTTTTAAAGGAACACTAAACTTAAAAAACAAGTATTTGGCATCCGTTTCTATTAATCACAGGGAGGTGAGAACGCTTATTCCCACCTCCCTGTGAATAATAGTTTGCTTGAGGGACCTGGAACTTACCTTACCACGCTCCTCTCGCAAAGGCAACCGTGGTCTCCAAATAAGTTAGACAATGACATCTCAAATCAGCCTGTGAGAAATTATATTGGGGTGAATGTTCAAATTTCCTGCTTCCAGCTGGTTGAGTGACATCACCAGCCCTCTGCTCTGCCCTATCCCTCAGCCCCTGGGGAGAAGCCTTAAGACATAAGGCTGGGGAAAACAGGAAGTACCAGGGGAAAAAATTGACAGATAAGAAGGGGAGCCTATTAAAACAGTCAGAGGCTGGTCACATGAATATAATCTGGTCACATGGCTGAAAACAGGAAGTGTTCAAGCAGCAAGTAATATTGCTGAACCTTTCTAGCAATAACACATTTTATACAGTGTGATTTAGGTTTTATTTTAAAGGTATGATGGAAAGCTTTTATACAGTATAATCCTTACTAGTTTGGAAGAATAGGAGACCACAGTTACCCTTTAACAGTTTTGTGATACTGCAATTTTATAAATGTGCAATATTTCGACCAGATCAACTGGCCACCATCATTTGGTAAAATGGGTTTAAATATATCGGCAGTTATATTCTGACCAACCTATGTCAATTTAAGGGTAATTGTGGTCTCAAAGTCTTCCAAACTAGTATGGATTATATAAAAATCCTTCCATCACACCTTCACAATAAAACCTAAATCACACTTCCTGCTTGAACACTTCCTGTTTTCAGCCATGTGACCAGCTTGTAGTCATGTGACCAGCCTCAGCCTGCATTAATAGGCTCCCCTTCTCAACTGTCAATTTTTTACCCAGGTATTTCCTGATTTCTGCAGCATTAAGTCTTAATTGAGTATGCTTCTCCCCCGGGGCAGATGGGCAGGGAAGAGGTCAGGTGATGTCACTCCTACTGAAAGCAGGAAATTTGAACATTCACCCCAATGTAATTTCTCACAGGCTCCAGCCAGAGATGTGTTCGTCAGATCATTTTAAAGGAAATGCTACAGGCTTTCATTTAACCCTAACTTCTTTTGAGACCAAAGTTGCCCTTTAAACTTTCAAGCAAATTGGACAAAATACATACATAAAGTACATAAATTCTGGTCTCCAATGGGCCTCAACAAAATGTTTGCTGTGGCACCTTTTTTTCTGACTGTCAGGCTACAAATCTTTTTTTTGGTCTGTAATCTATAGATTTAGAAGATTGGTACAAAATAGTATAGTATGTAAAATGGCCTTACAGCAGAGATTCTCAGACAGCTGACTGTGAATTGGTTTTGGTTTAACAAAAAATAATTTGAACTCTTGCTTATGTTGTATTTTCTGAGAACTATATATTTATGTAAGATATACATTTAAAGAGAGATAAAAAGATGGATCTTCAATTTTATACATTATTAGACTGAATTGAGGAGTATACAGTGGACCTAAGGGCTCCTAAATGCTCTCAGATCTTGGAGAATTAGTGAAATGTGATCTTATACCATTATAAGATACACACATTGTCTTATATTACATCTTTTGATTAATACTAAGAAAATATACATATTGTAATATCTGTTATTTGTTTATCTACACATTATTTCCTACAGATACAGTATAACACATTTCTTTATAGTTTGGAAACATGGTTTTAACTCATACTAAATAGATTATATGAGCTCAGGAGGCTATGAAACGCCTATAGAAACTTCCTGAAATCAGAAAAACATTATTGGCTGGCATTTCTAACTATGTAAGGAACAACTATGCCATCTACTTAAGCATTTTGGGGGGAAACATGTCAAGTCATGTTTAGGTAATTTTTTCACTCTATAATTCGTACTGCAATGTATGACAAAAATAATAGGATAGATAGTAGATTTGTAAAGATATGAGTAAAAACCTGTGAAATCTTGCTCATTAAATGAATAATTTGGTAAACCAATGCCCACTATGTGGGACTAAAGTCATATGGCTTGATTTACTTTACAGAAAAGGCTACATTTAAACCGAAAATTTAAACAGAGATTTGGGGACATTGCAAATGTTAATTATTTATTTACAGTAAGGCTAGAAGTTTTATTAAATGCAAGTAAACACAAAATGCGGTTATATTATGTATTACGGAAAAAATACTAACCAAGTCTGGCCCTATGTGAAAAAGTAATTAAATCATTGAGGCTTTGGAAATTAACACCTAGACTGATTATTGCCAGACCCATTGAATTAAGAGATCACAGAGCTTGTCAGACAAAGTGAAGTAAGCCAACAGATCCCAAGACATCATGTCACGATCTAAAGGAACAGATGAGAAACAAAGTAAAAGACTGAAGTAAAAGTTAGTCTGGAAAAGGTTTCAAAGTTATTTGTAAAGCTTTGGGACTTCAGTAAACCTCGGTGATAGACATTATTCACAAATACAGAAAACATGGAACAGTAGTAGTCTGAATCAAAACAATTCTGCAAGGAAGAGTGGAACGAAATTCCTCCACAATGATGTGAACGACTCATTGCAAGTTATCACAGATGCTTGGTTGGTTGGGATTTTTTTCCCCTTAATAAATAAAATCATTACTTAAGACGGAATTTTGTGTTTACTTGGGTCTTGGATCTTTTTCTAATATTTACATTTGTTTGATGATCTGAAACATTTAGGTGTGACACATTGGCAAAAGAAACAAGAAACCAGGAAGGGGCAAATACTTTATCATAGCACTGTAGCTTTCTAGTATTAACTGACCAATACTAAAACATGGGAGAATTCTGGCATCATTTTTTAAAAAACTCAAGTTAAAAACAATCCCCCATGAGTAAAAAACTTGTCCCATGTTTTGTGGTTTCAGAGTACTTCCTTTCCTCAAGTCTCACAGTGACTCCCACATCTCTCTGCAGCCTAGGTCTTCTTTAATCCTTCTTGGAGTTACCAATCATTGTGGACAGTCTGTCAACCAACTTCTTCACTAAATTGCTTAGTATAATTTTCCATGCAACAGAATAGCAAGGCTAATTATTATAGTCCAGTGATGCCATTCAGCTGCTGTCCACATGACAGGCCAGAACAGACACTTCAGGGATTATTAAAGAAGACCCAGACTGCAGAGAGAGGTGGGACTCCGCGTAAACTCAGGTTAAAATGACCCCTTAGTTCTCAATTGAATTGGATGTTTTAATTAGTGTGCAGTAATGTGGTCTTTGGCCTTCAGTAAATCAAGTCCAACGTGGCTTTTATGAGTATTAGCCTTGTGCTTATTTCATGTAATGTACATGTGTTCATAAAGTTAAGTCCTTGGGATTAATCTGTTATTAATTTCTGTTTTCTGTTTAACAAAGACTGTTTCTTCCTTTACATTTATTTACTACATTTTGTTAAATTTGTTCCATTTTGAACACTTTGTAAATGGTAATTTTGGTGAATTATTTGTTGTTTTTTTTTCTCATTTGTATTCATATAATAAACCATACTCTTTAAATTAGTTTTATTAGTTTTTTGTAACACGGGGTAAGTATAGTTGGGGATAAGAAAATATAATATTCAAAACCGATCCTTATTGTTCTCACTGCCACAATGCATTAAACTGGAACATTGTCCCAATATTTACTAAGATACAACAAGCTGTTTCTCACATCCCCCTTTGCTGTGGCTGTTTATTGGTTTATGAAATTAACATTTGAGTTCTGGGTGTTCGCTACTGTAATCCACCGCTTTGTTTTGTTGGAAGTCCAAGTGTATGCAGTAGACTTTACATGCTCTCTATGTGCAGTGCACAGCAGATCAAAACAAAGAAGCTGTAGCATTGCCTCCTAGAAGTTGACAGCCAATGTTATTACAACACAGAGACCCATCTCTCTTAGTCTAGATCAGGGGTGTCAAACTCAACCATATAAGTGGCCAAAATCAAAGACAGGCTAAATAGAGGGACAATTTTTAAAAAAAATTTTGGAATAGTACCTCTGCCTATGATGTGCTAATGTGGAACGCCCACCTTACACGTCTGGAGCGGTAATGAAAAGACCAACTCAAATGGAAGGCCCTTTGTCACACCTCTCTCCACTCCCCAGTGCCAGAGGAGATACGCAATCAGCTATTACAGCGGTGACTGCATCGAAGGCTTACTACACTGCTTTCCATTTCTGTAAATCCAATTTGTGCAGTTCCAAGCAGAGTTGTAACTATTGAGCTACCTGCTAGTCACCATGATCAACTGTTTTTAAACAGCTGATCGCGCCAATCTTAGTAAGGGCTAGGCCACACTAGCGCATTTTTCGCGCGTTTGCGCACGCGTTTCGCGCTCGCGATTCTCGCTAAATGGAAATCGTGGGAACGCAAAAATTCCCGCGATTTCCGATGCGCATGCGATTGCGCGTCCGTTCGCGTTTTGGTAACGCATGCGTTCACCATTTTTGGTGCGTTAACGCATGCGTGTCCATAACGCGAAAAGGCGAAACCGCATGCGCAAAACGCGAACGTGAAACGCGCAAGAATCGCGCACACAATCGTGTGCGATAACGCTCGCGATTTTGTGCGCGATTCCTGCGTGTTGCAGTGTGGCCTCACCCTTAATGTGCGCCCAATCTGATGTTTAAAAAGAGCTGATTGCAGTATTTAGCAGGTAGATCTATAGTTACGCGGCTGATTGTGACGTCGCAAATGGATAGCAGTGTAGTAAGTCTTAGATGCTCTACAGTCACCGGGGGTCACAAACAATGGCCAGAAGAGCCGGATTCGCGGGCCTTGAGGTTGATACGTGTGGTCTAGATCTTGCTACAAAAGATCCTGCAACACAGATTTAACAGTGTTAAAACCAAGCTCTATTCCAGAGTTTCTTAAAAAGTGTCTCAATTTTGGTACTGAAAATATTTTTACCAGTATTGATGTATTTTGTAATAAAAACATTTTGTTCTGTGGTACCAGTGGCAGATTATAAGGAGGTATTTTCTGGCGTTAAGTCCAGAAAATTGAAGAGTAGGAACCTCTGTGTGTAATCCAGTGCCTGCTACTTTCTTGCCCTCTTAGAGGACTCTGGAATGCGCAGTGGAGCTCTTCCTCCTACCCCCCCAAACCCCCGGATCCCTCAGCGCTGCATCATACTATTTAAAAAAAAAAAAAAAACTTCATATAATGTAGGGGAACCCTAAATGTTAGGTTTACAAGTTTAAAATCAGCCCTGAAATGTACTTACCCATCTTCGTTCCCTCGGCTGACCAGCTGTAACAGCCAATCACCAACATGGCTGCCAATCCGGCTGACTCTGCTCTTCCATTCCCGGAAGAAGCAGAAGAGGTAGTGGCCGAGGGAATGAAGGTGGGTAAGTATGTTTCTGGTCAGATTTTAAAGTTGTAACCCTACTATTTAGAGTTGGGTAAGGGGTTCCTACATTATATGTTTTTTTCATCTTCCATTACCTTCATCTTCATAATGAACTCAGAGTTGTTAGATATTACCAGACCCAACAACGCATCCTTTCTAGTGGGAATTTCTACAATCTGTGAAAAAAAATGCTCATATAGCAAATTTAGGAAGAAAAAAAACAAAAAATACATCTTGAGGTGGTGGCAGTTCTCTTACACAGGGATACTTAGCATGTGCAAAAGGAGTTTTACATCCAGGACAAACAGGAAAAGGCAACTTTAGAATCAGCAGTGACATCACAGATTTCCAGTTATCTTAAATATCCTACATATGATTTCTAAACTTAAAGGGCAAGTCCACCCCAACACTATAATTTTTATGTTATTGGCCATGATTCTAGCTTTAAAACAAACCATCCCCCATTTAAAACCGTTCAGCCAATTTGAAGATACATATGATTTCCCAACATGCTTTGTGCAGACCACGAGCAGCTTCAATGAAATTCAAGCTCATCTCAAGCGGTGCCTTTTCCGTGCTTTCAGCCTCCTTTGGTGCCCCCCCACATCTGATCCATCCTCTGTCCCCCTGCATCCTAGCTTTAAATCATTTTAGGGTGTGCCAGAGGCCCCCTGCCCGGACACAAATGCCGGATTTAAAAAAAAAAAAAAATCATTGTGCCCTTTGTTCCCGCAACGCTTTCTTATGACGTCAGCGGTGATCCTATAATTATAGGATCTGTGGCACTGACTTTTGTTGTAAATGGCTAGCAAGTGGTAGTACAATACATAAGCAATTGGGAAGTCATAGTAAAGTATGACAAAAAGAATCAAGTATTACACTTACAAAGAAGGACCCACACTTTTTATCATCGATTTCCTTTTATTTTGAATTAAAATGATGCTTAAATGTTTAATATAGGGATGTGATTAATGTAACTCCTTAAACAGACACGAAAACCAACAAAATATATGAAAACCAAAGTGCAGTGCGTTAAACATACAATAAATAATCCAACAGTTTTGTCAAATAAATAATTAAATGAGTTTCAATTTTGGCCAAGGTCTGTTTTAAAGGAACAAAAACAACAAGTCCTAGACATATCAAAGTCTACAACAAAACAACTACTTTTTAGCACTGTGAACAATATAATTAATCAGGCTTTGAATTTCTTTAGATGGAATCCCTGATAGGCTGATGCCAAAAGGACTTTACTTTGTGCCATAGTAGGCAAACTTCCAGTAGGAATTTATAGTTAAGCATGGTTATGTATAAACAAAATGTATCAGGTACAAATATTGCCTTTTTTAATAATGATAACCAAATACTATGTAAACAATTCATATAATTTGTAACTATTTTAAAGTGCACTTTAGCGTGATTATATTATAAAACAAAACAAGGAAAGAAAAAGTATTGTTGTTTTTAACAAAATGCAATGCAAGTTATTGTGAAATATCTTAATTGCCATCATGTATTAGTAGTTGCAGAGATTAGGCCACACACACACACAGACTGACCTCCCCACGGAGAATCATTTCACTTAGAAAGCATTTTCCATTTGTCTTGGTATTACTAATTATTCATTTTGTTATATGCTCCTATACAGTGCTTTATTAATACATAGAAAATGGTAATAGTACACTTCTTACTGTCTTTGATACTGTCCAGCTTAATTAAAATCATAAAGGAGAACAAAAGCTAAAAGATACATGAATTTTATCATTCCTTACGATCAAATGTGTCATCTTAACCAGCAGCATTGTGGTAAAAAGGATCTTGGTCTCCTACAGGCTTTTGGTCAGGCTTTAAATGCCATTACAATTTCAGAAACAAATGTAGTAATCCTGATACACATCAGGGCAAAAATCCCAAAATGGGCAGTGCATTTGTGGTTCTTGGTAAATTCCACTTTTCACATTTCTTGTTTACTTGTACTTACAGTCCTTGCCTTGAAAATAAGAATTGTCTGCAGGACTGGGGGAAGCACCATATAAGCAAGTTCTGGCAAACTACATTAGATCCCTAGCAATTTAAAGTCAAATGAAGATCTACACTGGGCGCATTGCATTAAATTAGCAATTGGTTAGGAATAAATCACACACTGTAAATACAGAAGATGAGAAAATGGCAAATATTTGGCACTGTTATTCATTAGTCTGACCCTAGTGCTCTCTGTGCAAATCTAATGAACAGCTGTTGTACTGTATGTAGCAGTTATCCAATTATTAAATAGAAATGGTACATAAGTGCTGTGGGTGACCTTTACTGCATTCATCATTCACTCTGCTTCTCATAGTGTATGAAACTTTAAAGGGGCTGACCTTTACTGCATTCATTGTTCACTTTGCTTACTTACTTCTCATAGTGTATGAAACTTTAAAGGATTAAAACTTTAAACTTTAACTCCACCCTGCCAATTTTTTGATTTGTAAAAAATTTAAAAAGCAGCAGTAATGTACTTACCCTCCTTTATTCCTGTGGCTGTCTGCTCCCACCCCTCTGCTTGCTGGAAGTTGCAAACAGGGACCAGAGTGTCAGCCACATCTGTGATTGGCTGAGAGTCAGCCAATCAGAGATGTGGCTGCCAGCTAAGTAAGACAGCTGCGGGAATGAAGGTGCATAAGTATGTTTCTGCTGCTTTTTTTTTTAACAAATGTAACTTGGCGGTTGGGCCCTGTACTACGGAAATTGCATTTCTTTATAGGTAGGAGTGAGGCAGCCATGTAGGGATCTGGAGGGTGAGAGGGAAGGGGGGGGGGAGGGCTCCCCTGCTCATATCAGAGTCCTCTGTGAGGACAAGCAAGAAGCAGAAACCGAATGATACACAGACAGCTCCTACTATTCAGTTGTCTGGACTTTGGATAGACACTGCAGGAGAACCATAAGGAGCAGAGGAGTAAGGTAAGGATTTTTTACACTACACGGTGGGACCAGCACTGGAGCCTTTAACCAATATTTCAGACAAATATTATTTCAATATTTCAGATCCTATGGCTTACTAGAGATCATTGTGATTTACCAACACATTCAATTGTTCTAACCAATAGATTTACATTTTTAACAATTAATTGTGACAGCTAAATACCATCCAAAAGATCAGGGTCTATATGTATCAATAAAAGATGATAGTTCCTTAATAACTACAAAAAGAAAAAGAAAGTAACTCTGAATTTGGCTTGAAAGGCTGCACAAAGCTCTATTTATGTGAGTGTCTGCGTGTGCAGTAAGTTTTAAATCTCTGTGACAGTCATTTACAACAGGTTATCAGGATTGATTAGGACTGTTCACAGCTGAATGCAATCAAGAGGCAGGAAATTAGTGTTAATTGTGCCTGCAACAAATGTCCATTAAAGTCTATGTGCAAATCATAGCTAGGTAATAACACAACACTCTATCAGGGTTATTCAATAAAAGTTCTTATTGTTTAAAATGGTGCTAATTTTGTCCCAACCAATCAGATCTTATTTAACATTTGAAAGCTAACATCTTATTGGTTGGGGCAAAATTAGCACCATTATTTTGTGTACCAAATTTTGTGTCTCTAGCAACAAAACTGTGAGAGAGGATACAACCCATAAAATAGGAAGAACAAAAAAGAAGAAAGAAACAAACATAAAACCCACGCATTATACTTTTTCAAGCAAAATTAATTACATTAAAAAACAAGCCACAACTAAAAGAGTTTAAATGCTAAAACAACTGTTTAGGGTTAGCATTTTATATTTGTAAGAAAGCCTCTTAACTGGAGTTTTTAAAGGGACAGTTCAGTGGAAATGATCAATATTTGTTAAATTGTTAGTTTGTGTAACGCCTTCTTAGTTATTCTACATATTCTCTCCCATTTTGAAAAATCAGTTGATTTCATACTGTTCCCTGCTGTTGACATTAGTGAGCTGACATTTCAGGTTCTAACAGTCCTTCTTCTTCCCAGGATGCACCACTTCCTTGGAATGTTCCTAACAGTAATTTTTACTGATTGGCTGTTGGATGGGTCAAAGATGCTCAGATCTCTACTGAGCAACTGAGGGATGACAAAATACTGCTCTTTTTTCTGAAAAGCATATGTATTTGCACTGAACTTCCCCTTTAATTTTAATGGTAGACAATAAAACAAAATTAGCCCCCTCCATCTCCCTGATAATATGGAAAAGTATCTACTGGGTGACCTGCCTGAATGAGCAGCCAGAAAGCCAATCATGACTCACAAATAAGAGCTGCAGAAATCAGGAAATGGCAGAAACCTGCAGAATTCCAAATGGTTTCTCCACAATGCTGCTGACTTTAGAGAAGAGTTTCAGCTATTACATAGTTTATAATGTGAAAGACAATAAGGTAAGTATTTCACAGCGCATATCCAGTCTTATTTGAACAAGTGTTTATTCTAAACACACGTGACGTTTCGGTGTGTGTCACACCTTCATCAGACAAACTGGATGTGCGCAGTGAAATACTTACCTTATTGTCTATACTGTCCAGTGGCTCTGGCAACAGCAGCATCCAGCATATAAGGTTAAATATTATCTTTTATAATGTGCAAGAAGCATGTCTTTCCATTGCCAAACCCTGGACTGAGGGAGGGGACTGGCCAGAACTATACCAACAAATGCTTAGGTAAGTATTACAGGCAGACTAAGGTAAACCGTGGCCCTGACCCTGGTTACTTCTTATGGGAGGGTGGCAGAGTATAATTGCCAATTAAATGTAAGCAGGCAATTTAAAAGTCTTTATCTCAGAAGATATGGATTATAGGAAGGCATGCAATATATCATTTAAATTAATAAAACATTGGAAAACCCTGTCTAGGATATTGTGAGACTAAACCATTTCCAACACATTCACCTGCCCTTGGGGGTCAATATTTACAGAGGAAGTTTAGTTTGTTTTTTAACCAGATTTCAAGGTGCAAGCCTGACAAGCTGTCTCCTTTTTAAAGGATAACTATGGTCTAAAACACATTTTGCCTGACTTATATTGATGAAACTACAGGTAAATATTTACTTCCCCCCATTTTTGTTCCCCATTTCTGGGAGACAGACATACAGTGTGTTTATTCCAGGAAGAGAATAAGGAGCTGGATGAAAAGCTACTTTGTGTGGGTACTATGAGATTTTTTTTGTTCAAACTGACCATTCGCCACTACTGAGCGGCCAGCGGCCACAAAGCACCGACATTGGTTGCAGCCGTCTGGAAAAAACATCCAATATTTTGTGATGATCGACCGATAGACAAGAAATTCTTATTGGTTGGCCCTAATGCGCTTTGAGTCCTTTAGGAGAAAAGCTCTTTACAAATGTTATTGTATTGTAATATTGGATGGTGTGTACCCAGCCTAAAAGCTACTGTGGTGAAAAGGGAAGGAGGAGGAAGGGTTTATGCTATTTGCAGGGCTTTCTGTAGTAAAAGAATTCATTCATATCTTTGGTTATTGATTACATAGAATGCAAGTGATACATTTTTGACTATGCTGTATGTCAATCAAAATAATATATTTTATACCATATTTCTCCTTTAAGGTAGTGTGCAACTTGTTGCAGCATGTGTTACCAAGTTTAACAAATAAACATATTTTGTAGCAATTATATTTTATTTACTTTTAATAACCTGGTAACCAAAATGTCTGTAATTTTCTAAATAAATATTTCTACTTTTAAAACTATTAAAGGAAATATTTTGGCTAAAATTACTTTCACCAATTTAAACAATGCATCACTTTTCTTTCTAAGTAATTTATTTACAGTAATACAGCATTATAGTGATCTTTCTTCCCAATAAAAAAAATCCTGCCTCTACCTCTGTTTTATGGCCCCGACATGCTCAGTGTGCAATATCCTGAAAGAGAGAACACATCTCTCCAATAAACTACTTTGTATCCCTCTGTGCAAAGGAAAGAGGGGGAATAAGAAAGAGTTTGGACTGTCTACTGAAGTGAAGGATTTTCAGGTCTTTATAATGTTGTTTTTTGTGTTAAGAAATTATATAGAAAGACGTGTCATACATTTTTGTAATCGGCAGTTTCTCCACTATAAAGGCTCATACCCATGTGCCATGTGGGGGTGGGACCCACGATGCATGATGTGTATGAGCACCTATTTCGTCCACCAATTGTGCCATGAATGGACACGTCTGGTTAATGTTCGATGATGATCCGCACAGCGGATCACGCAACGAGGCCTGGCCAAATTTTTGTTTCGGCCGAGAAAGTGGCCATAAAAGGCATGATTGGCAGGCAAATCAGGCGCTCATACAAATTGTGCATGGCAGGTCGGCCTCCGGTGATTGAGCCAGGTTAATTGTTAATAAGCATAAAAAGTTTGTAAAAGTTTACATTTAAACTCTACAAAAGTAAACTCTATAAAGTTAAACTATCACGCATTTAATAAAATCAAGAACTTCTTGATCACACAGATAGAAAATAAATTAGTGTTCAAGTGATATTGAGCTTTTCCCAGGTAATCTACCTTATATAGCTCTTTCCTTCAATTATGAATTCAACATCACACACAAGAGTGTTAACAGTAAACCTTACTGCTGTTAAACATGCATTTTAAAGATGCAGACCAGTTACCAGACAAGCAATAGGAAGCATGGCCCTTCTCAAATATAGATGCATTACCTTTATAGTAAGACTATGCTTTACACCAAACAAAGCCAATCTTGCCCTCTTTTCAAAATACAACTCACAGTGACCCAGGTAAGCCAAGCTTGGTAGGTGTGGTTGTTCAAAAACAACAAGAGTCATAAATTAATAAACTTCCCTGTATTATATTAAAAAAGTTATTAATGGTCTGATTTCTGCTCAGTGTGACATTATCTATGTCAGTTTACCAATTAAACAATGGCCCATTAGACTAGATTTTATTGTACGGTTAATGCTCTGCCACTGACATGGATAGGATGCTTAGAGGACCATTCGTCTAACACCACACTCACAGCAAAATTTTGCGCCCTCTACTGGGTACTTGGTACCACATTCATGACAGAACTTCGTCAGCTGCCCTGCCATGTTGCTATCAGCTGCTCTTACACGTCCTCCATTTACAGCATTTGCATAGTTGCTGGCATCATATGCTATTTTAGCTTCAGGTCTAAGAGAAAAAAACACAATTCACTCAAGATGGAATGCATTATCTATTATTATAAAATACAACAACAAAAGGAAGAAGTGAATAAGCTAGATCACAACAGTACTATGATACAGAAACAATTGTAAGGTCTATTTCCACAGTATTAGGATTTAGTAGTATATTAAAAGAGATAATCTCCCATTCTGGGTAATGGACTGAATGGACTGCACCTTAATGTTCCCACTGTCTCACCGATTAAGATTTAAGCTATGTACACGCTAGATCATTATTGAACAATTGCATTGGCCAACTAGCATACGTGTGTACATGATCAAACCAATGGGAATCCTTCATATAACTTCCCCCCCCATTCTCTCCATTGATAGATAACAGGTTGCTTGACCAGTGGCGAGCAGCCTGTGTGCACAGATATCTGCGGATGATGGAACATCAAAGAACATTATTTGTATGTCTGTGCATAGCTTTAGACCAGGACTACATAGCTAACAGAGCCAAGACTAATATACTGTAATGACCGATTACTTAGGCTAGGTGCAATAGTGCATGTGATTTGCGATGGGCGACTATACAACGAACGCCTGTTTTGCATGATAATTAATTTGTCTATAGTCAGTCAGTGGCGGCGTCAATAATCCGACAGGTAAACTTAGTAAATTTTCATTCTGAAGACAGACGTGCCCTTTAAAAGAGAAATGTATACACGCCTGTGACTGTTAATTGTGTGGACATTTTGCACATTTTGCTCGTTTAACCAGTGATTCCAAAACTCGTTTTAACAATAAGAAACTTTCTTAATTTTACAAATATTATTTCCAAACTATGCTTGTTATAAAGCTAATAAAATTACCTTATATTGTTGTCAGCATTATACATTTTCCTTTTGTTAAATGAAGCGCCTGATGCTGGATTTTTAGATGCACTAGGAGTTGTTCGTAATTTCACAGTTCCCCTGAAAATAAATTATAACGTTCAGATCATTAAGTAACACATTTAAAGTACAGCAGTTCTGGGTGGTCAAGAGCTGATTTTAGCAGCCTGGAGCAGGACCATAGCTGCATATGGATTGTGTACTTTTGGGCCTGGCCTCTATGAAAACTATGGGCGAGAGTATAGTGCCCTTTATATCTCTTCTCTCTAAAATCCTTAAAGGACAACTGTGGTCTCAAAACAAGTTAGGGTTAAATGAAAGCCTGCAGTATTTCTTTTACACTGAGCCAACAATCACATCTCTGACTGGAGCCTGTGAGAAATTACATTGAGGTGAACGTTCAAACTTCCTGATTCCAGTCGGTTGAATGACATCACCTGACCTCTGCCGGCCCTTTCCGCCCGGGGGAGAGGCATGCTCTGTTAAGACTTATTGCTAGGGAAATCAGGAAGTACCTAAGGAAAAAATTGACAGTTGAGAAGGGGAGCCTATTAATGCAGACAGGCTGGTCACATGACTACAAGTTGTTCACATGGCTCAAAACAGGAAGAGTTCAACCAGGAAGTTACATTGCTGAACCTTTCCAGCAATAACTTCTCACAAATTTTATCTAGAGATGTGATTTAGGTTTTATTTTGAAGGTGTGATGGAAGGTTTTTTATAAAATTCTTACTAGTTTGGAAGAATTTGAGACCACAGTTACCCTTAAATGTTCTTAGTTTAGCTAAATAATCAAAGGCTAAAAAAGTTAATTTAGAGGCTTAATTGCGTCTTTAACAAAAGAAATTAAAACAGCATTAAAATAATATAAAGAGGACACCAGGCTCAGTCATTTCTCACTGGGGCAATTCACAAACTGATGGCAGCATAAAGGTCAGATCTCATCCCCAATGTATAAAAAATATATATATATATATATATATATATATATATATATATATATATATAGGACACAAATAAAGAATTGCATAATAGCCTCTTTGTCAAGCTGTCACCCACCGTTTTGGTCAACATTAAACATTCCTTATATACACCCCACTGCCACAAATCTATCTCCTTTGATTTGGGAGCTAGTAATAAAAGCATTAATTTCTTGGATGTACTGGTTTCTAAAGAAGGGGGTATATCCACAGGGCTATATGTTAAACCCACAGATAAAAACAACTATTTCATTTCTCCAGCCAACACCCTTTACATATAAAGAAGTCTATCCCCTACAGCCAGTTCTACAGGGTCGATAGACTTGTTTCTGAGCCTGAAAAAAGGGATGAGAAGATTTTGAAAATGAGGATAAAATTTGAATGTAGGAGATATCCAAGGGGAGTCTAAGATGCATTTGAAGAAAGACTATGTGAAGGCAGTGGGGAAAGAAAGAAAAAATATTGACAACATAAAAGACTGGCATTCATTTTACAATACAATAATAGTAGTACACGGGTGGCAGCTATTATCCGTAGACATTGGAATATATAAACAAAATCATAACCTTACATTAAGGAATTTGCTACCTTACCGACTATGTCATTTAAATGGGGGAAAATTATTGGGTCCCATATTGTGTCTGCAAGAGGACATGTGGAGACGAGTTGTAGGGTTAATAAGACAGAAAATCTAAGAAGTGGTATGTACCTATGCTACAACTGTGTCCAGTGTAAATATGTATTAAAGGGTCCTAAATAACATGAGACTTGGTGGATAAAACACCATGACACACTACATCCTAAAGGCATGAATCGTGACTATGACCTGTATTTGTTTTTGTGAAATGAGTAATCTTTGTTAACATACTGATTGATATTGTGACGTGAATCACTCCATATATCTTATTAACATCTGTATTTTTGATGGGTCTGCATCCTTGGGAACCCTTTGCTCGCTTATACAAATGCCCATCCTGCTATACGTGTATTTGAAAGCCCGTGATGTAACTTCCCAAAGGGGGGTATATAAGGAATATTTAATGTTGACCAAAATGATGACTCACAGCTTAACAAAGAGGCTACTATGCACTGGAAATGTCGCAGATGTGAGCACTAATTTCTACTAAAAAGGTGTTGAAATATATTCTGGAGTGCGACTCTCTATTCGTGTCCTTCGTGTCATTTATCAACAGAGATATTGTTGATAAAGCCAAATACTGTAAGTGCTACTGCTCCCCTGTACTATATATATATATATATGTGTGTGTGTGTGTGTGTGTATAAAAGCCAAGGTGTGTATGTGTGTGTGTTTGTGTTTGTGTGTTCCTGAAATTCTTCCAATCACTAGATTCACCACCAGATGGCGAACCTGGTGGTGAATTAACTTTAAGGGGGTTAAAAAAGCATTTTTATTTTTTTCACTGTTCCTGAAACATATATCTGCCAAGTCTTCCAAAGTATTGTACTATTAATGCACTAAAAAAAATCTTTAGTGTCCCTTTTAATTCTTCTACTGAAGATTGCAAAAGAAGCTTAGCTTTTTCAAATTGGCCACCATCCTAAAAATACACAGAAAAGTGAGATAAGGTCACTGGAATACACGACTCAACAAGCCAACAACCTTTACACCGATAACTTTCTAAAGCAACACAGCTACTGTTTATTGTATATTGATGCATCCGATACTTTCTTAAGATTGGCAATAATCTAAGAGCAGTGAGTTTATTATGCAGTTTAGGAAAATATGTGGATCAATTTACTTTTTTTCCCAGTTTATTTCACTATGGGATTTACATATTACACTATTATTGCACTATTCGTGCAATAGTAGTTGTCCTATTACATTCAGAAGACGTGTAATATTTTAACATATGAGGCAACTTTTTCTTAGGATCATTAGCTGACTAGCTGTGTGGGTTCAATAGGGAAGTTTAAAGGAGAACTAAATTTAAATATTTTTAATCCTAATATGAAAGCTTTTCTTCCCAGAACACCTATACATTTTGTAAGCTTCTTCTCTAGTAAGTTTAATTTACATACATGTAAAATAGATTCTGTAAATAAGGTTTCCATGTTGTCAGTACAACCCTAAGCCCATGTAGTCAGAGACACACCCCTGAACTTAGTATTCACTGTCTCTTGATTTTTTATACAGATGTCTCCAAACCAATATGGTAGTCCCTGATAAGGGTAACCAGCAGCTTTCAAAGTCTTATTTTTATAATTCTGTTCATAGCAAAAGATAAAGCTTCTAAATATACACAGATTCTCTGCTTATTCAGTTCAGAAGGTCACAAATTTGAATCCTCAGACTGACTTGTTTTTTGTTTTGTTTGCATTATGTTCTTGGTAAAAGATAAAGTTCCTATATGTACTAGTGTCCCACATAGATTTTCTGTAGTAAATTTACAAGTTGCAGGTTTCATTCCCAAGACTTACTTTTATTTTTACTGAAATGTTAATATTCTGTTTCTTACATCCATGGTAGCTTTGAAATACACTGTATAGATTACTTTTGTGTTTTGTATGGAATGTAAAGGATTATATCATTGTTAGGATAGGAGCACTGAATGTGTTTGAAAACAAAAAACTGAATCCCTGTTCTGTGTCAGGGAGAGGGAGGATCTCTGTGCCATAATGTGATTGGCTGTCAGCTTCTAGGAAGCAAGGCTGCAACTTCCTTGTTTTGATCTGTTGAGCACTACAGAGTATGTGCCTGTAGGCAGACACAAAGCTGGAGGTTTACCCAGCTAAGGTGGATTATGGGAGCTGACCCCTATTGCCTGGAGACTTAAGTTCTCCTTTAAAGGAATGCATTTCTGTCACTTCTTAGAATATATGACTAATTGTCATAAAGATAGAACGGATGGTGACACATATTAATATAATTTAGTTATCTGTGTTTGGCTAAATTGCTCATTATTTGGCAGGTTATCCCTCGTATCTCTTCCTTATGGAAGAGTAGGTTAGTGAGTACAAGCAGCACACCCTGATCATTCAGAAAACATCAGCTATTCTCCAACAAACAATGAAGTCAGAATAATGTATCAAATGACTTGGATTGTACAAACGCAAAAGGTACATGTAAAACCTTTAAGGACTAGGCCCCACTGTAGTGTTTTGCGTTCTGTTTGTCCTTTGCAATCTGAAATAACATTTACATTTTAAAGTTTATAGTGGGAACCACCATTTTTGTCTGTTTCTGTCCAGATCGCACTTACACAAGTCTATGGAAGCATGTAAGAAAGGTTAATAAAAGATACAAATGCAAAGGGCATTCATTATTTAACGTATATTAATACCCATTTATACCCATAATCCCTTGGGGAATAGCCACAAACGCATGGTAATAAGGCAAAGAAATGCAATTGCTTCATGAGTTGCAGTGGGGCCTCAGCCTAAGAGTAAATTATTATTTATCCTCCATCATGCACACACTGTAATTCAAATAACATGATCCTCCAATTGTCATTTTTATAGGCAATTTATACTCCCTGAAACACTGAAAGGACACTTCTGCTCCTTAACCAATGTGTGTGCTGTTGTGGGCCTCATAACGGCAAACAATTATGTTAATTTAACTTCTTTTGACCAAATTACACTGCCTCTGTGTAAGCCTGAGTGGTCATTTAGGAATCTAAGTGATATATTACTTTAATCAGCAGTTTTTAAACTTTAAAAGATAACTGTATGCCATCCTCCCCATTTCTTTTTTTTCCTGATTTTGAGCCTCTCTCTGCCTATAAGTAGCCATGCTGTGAATGGGACGTAACAATTCGGTCTGCCTCTAACTGTCACTCAACACTAGCATGCAGCAAAACATTCCTCCACCCACCCTTGATCAGCTTGATTATGCAGGACATTTCAAGTTTGTTTGACTGTCAGAGGAGAGAGGTTGTAACAGACATTCCCACCAGCCAATGACAAGTGCTGTGTTAACCACGGGCCTGGGCCATCTAGGAGGCGGGCTTTTAGCACTCATATTTGCTGTGTGATATCTAAGTGAAAGCAGCATGATTGTATATGTGAGTAAACCATTTCAGCTGCTGGAAGTGTGGACATGTAATGGGGGTGATGTTGTTTTTTTTTTTTTATATTGTTGTCCTTTAAAAAGTTAATGGGAACAAATGGCTCATGCTATTGGCCACCTTCCGACCAACAGATCTATTACTACTACTGTTTTCAAGTAGCTCAAATCAAGCACAGCAATAATGTTTTAAGGAGCTCCAATCAAGCTTTACAATACAGTTTTCATGCAGCTCCACTCAAGCCTTACAGTATTTTGTTATACATATAGCTGGAATGAAGTCTTTTAATGCTGTTAAAATAATCAAGGGTTATGGGTGTGAGATACATTTAAAGGAAAGTCAATATTTCCTTCTAGCTTCTACCCACTTAAAGGGTATCCAGTGGAAAAAAAAATCTGCATTTAGTTTATTGAAGAACAGGAGATAAAGAAGATGTGTCTTACCTCCTGTTCTTCAATAAAACCTGCAGGAGCCAGGAAAGAAGGTAAGGTACTTAACTGATCGCTCAATCCTCCAGCGCGTCCTCTGTCAGGTCCTGACAGACTTAGTATTCGGTGTGCATAAAATACAGAGTCTAAAACTAAATATCCAATCGGTAAGGCAGCAAGAACGGGTGTGCGCACTGAATGATCAAAGCCATAACTCCGGGTAAGTTAAAGAAAACTTCTTTATTGAAACATCAAAGGCAGGACCTAGAGGATCACCTGACGTGTTTCGTACCTTAATGGTACTTAGAGCTGCCTGTGATTAAGTACCATTTATGTACAAAATGCGTAAGGTGATCCTCTGGGTCCAGACATTGATGGTTCAATAAAGTTTTCTTTTACTTACCCGGAGTTTTGGCTGTGATCATTCGGTGTGCACGCATGTTCTTTCTGCCTTACTGTTTGGGTATTCCTAGAGGAGCCTTGCAACGGGCTTGGGGCCCACCTGGAATTGGCGGTGAGTGTTTGTATCTACCGTGTTCGTTTTCTTGTTATACGAGCATGCTTTGGTACATACTATGAGTGTGCTATTTGTTTCATTATCATAAATGTATACACCTCCTTTCATCTACTGTTACGTTGTATAGGCATATTTTGTTTCCTTTGGGACTCTATTTATATGTCTTTATGTAGCGATTTTTATTTGTTTAATTAGTTGCAGAGGGTTGTGTCAGTTGGGGGTTGCCTCCTATAAGTACGCACACTCTAAAACTAAATGCCAAAATTTTTTCCCAGTGGAGATACCAGTTAATTATGCTTACATGTTTATAACATGTCTCGCACAAATGATCCTCTGTATTCCAATTGTTAATGGCATTTTATGGATATGGAATTATATCATTATATGTTTAATACACGTTAAAGGGTAACTGTGGTCTCGAATTTTTCAAAACTAGTAAGAATAATATAAAAAGCCTTCCATTATACTTTCAAAATAAAACAAAAATCACATCATTAATAGGCTCCCCTTCTCAACTGTCATTTTATTCCCCAGGTACTTCCTGATTTCTCCAGCATTAAATCTCCCCCAGGGCAGACAGTCGAGGCAGAGGTCAGGTGATGTCACTCAACCTACTGGAAGCAGGAAGTTTGAACATTCACCCCTATGTAATATCTCACAGGCTCCAGCCAGAGATGTGATTGTCAGCCAGGGCTATCTCTCTAATGAGGCATCCTGAGAAAAAAATCTCAGGGCGGCACCCTGCCGGTATCTAGAAAAGCGGCATATTTAAATTTAAAAAAAAACCTGTCAGCTGCTTTTTTGTAACACACGTCCACGCATAATGATGGCTCAATGACGTCATGGCATTAAACAAGGCGCATTTCATGTGTGTAAGTCTCATAGAGAACTGCTATGGCAAACCTAACCTAGTGTCGGACTGGCCTACCAGGGTAGGGCCCAATAGCTTTTTAAGAGGTTACCTTTTACCACTCCCGGGACCAAAAGCCTGTCTGCCACAACCTCTCTCTCATCTTACTGGGAACCGCGCTTCCCCTTCTGGACAACTTCAACCAATCAAATTGAATGCTGGAACACATCCACGATGGCTGCTGGCCTGGAATAACTGTAAATGTATGTACCAGCTTTTTGTGACCACATGGGGGCGACAATCAGAGCAGTGTACGCAAGCCCAGACTGGAGAGCGATCAGAGAGAGGAAAAGGATGGTGGAGAAATCAGGATTTAACATAAAGTACAATAATGTCATGTCTGCTGATTTTAATTTCAACTGATCTCATATCTTGGTTGTGTATAATGTGTGTGTGTGTGTGTATGTATATATAGTGTGTATGCATGTTGTGTGTGTATGTGTATATAGTGTGTATGCATATAGTGTGTGTGTGTATATATAATGTGTATGCATATAGTGTGTGTGTATATGGATAAATAGTGTGTACCGGTATGCATGTAATGTGTGTGTGTGTGTATGGATATATAGTGTGTAAGCATGTAGTGTGTGTGTGTATGTGTATATAGTGTGTATGCATATAATGTATGTGTATGGATATAGTGTGTGTATGTATATATATATAGTGTGTATGCATGTAGTGTGTGTGTATGGATATAGTGTGTGTATGTATATATAGTGTGTATGCATGTAGTGTGTGCGTTTGTGTGTGTATGTATGGATATAGTGTGTGTGTGGATATATAGTGTGTATGCATGTAGTGTGTGTGTGTGTATGGATATAGTGTGTGTGTGGATATATAGTGTATGCATGTAGTGTGTGTGTATGGATATATTGTGTGGGTGTACAGTGGTTGGCAAAAGTATTCGGCCCCCTTGAAGTGGAACGAAAATCATACATGATTCCAAACATTTTTAACAAATCAATAACTGCAAAGTGGGGTGTGCGTAATTATTCAGCCCCCTTTGGTCGGAGTGCAGTCAGTTGCCCATAGACATTTCCTGATGAGTGCTTATGACTAAATAGAGTGCACCTGTGTGTAATCTAATGTCAGTACAAAAACAGCTGCTCTGTGACGGCCTCAGAGGTTGTCCAAGAGAATCTTGGGAGCAACAACACCATGAAGTCCAAAGAACACACCAGACAGGTCAGGGATAAAGTTATTGAGACATTTAAAGCAGGCTTAGGCTACAAAAAGGTTTGCAAAGCCTTGAACATCCCATGGAGCACTGTTCAAGCGATCATTACCAACATACCAAGACAAGGCTGTCCACCTAAACTCACAGGCCGAACAAGGAGAGCGCTGATCAGAAATGCAGTCAAGAGGCCCATGGTGATTCTGGACGAGCTGCAGAGATCTACAGCTTAGGCGGGGGAATCTGTCCATAGGACAACTATTAGTTGCCCTTTATGGAAGAGTGGCAAGAAGAAAGCCATTGTTAACAGAAAAGCATAAGAAGTCCCATGTCCATGAGTATCAGTGAATGGTAGTTAATATAGTATAATATATAATATAGATAGATGTACACCTACTGTAAATTATAAAGATATTAGAAGTCACTGAGGAGTTCCATGTCACAAACAAAACCCGGTATCCTCTCCCCATTCTTCTTTTTAACAGCTCTGCACTATCTATTCCCTCTGCTGTCTCTTTCATCACCCACAAACCCCCATCCTGCACAAAAAAAAACATAAAAATTGAATTGTCACTCACTGATGTCTTGCACACAATTTTTTACTCTGCTCATCCTACATACGGTTGCAGCATTCCCTTCCTTCCCACGGCCAATACTTTTTAAACTTGATCTTCCAGCTAGAGTGGTTGTTCCTCTGGTGTGGGTAATTTCCGGCACGTCTCTTCACAGAGTTCATTCTCAAGCTGCGGTCGAACATTCTTACATGTGCGTGCCATATTTCCTAGTTATAAACGGTGTGCTACTACATAGTAGCACGCCAATTATAAGCCTACTATTTACTACAAATGTTGGGAGTTGTAGTTTGATCTTAACATCTTAACATCTTAAGGGCCGCAGGTTTAATATCCCTCCCTTAAGTTGACTTAACGGTAATGTTTTTTCATTCTTGTCTCTATACAAAACCATTAAACACATGCTTATTCCTCACTAACCCTTTTTTGTTAGGCCACACTGCTCCGTTTTCCTCACACACTCACGATTGCGTTTTGTTGGCATGTGTTGGCAGTGCATGTCAACGTGATTGTTACTGCGTGTGTGTGAGGAAGTGGAGGACTTCGTTCAATCACTATCAACCCATGAGTCTCAACTCTTTATTCCTTTCACATTCAAAGTTTCTCTGATGATTAGACCTTGTTCCTCTGGTTCTCCAGGTTCCTTACTAGGGTTCTTCTAGAGACATTTGGAATTGGTCCCAGCTTTTTGTCCTCTGTATTTCATGTCAGTTGAAGCAGTGACAGTGCAGTGGTGGAACATGGAGCCAGAAGGGAACAAAACTGTGAGTGTAAGAAGGGGAATGTAAGAGAAAGAGACTGCAGGAGAGGGAGTGTGAGAGATAGAGGGTAGAGAATGCAGGAGAGAGTGTGTGAGAGAGATAGAGTATAAAGACAGCAGGAGAGGGTGTGAGATAGAGGATAGAGACTGCAGGAGAGATGCTAGAGACTGCAGGAGAAAGAATGTGAGAGAGAGGATAGAGGATGTGAGAGATAGAGAATAGAGACTGCAGGACAGAGTGTGAGAGCTAGAGGATAGAAACTGCAGGAGGGAGAGTGTGTGAGAGATAGAGGATAGAGACTGCAGGAGAGATAAAGGGTGTGAGAGATAGAGGATAGACACTGTTGGAGAGAGTGAGAGATATAGATGAGAGAGGAAAGGTGAGAGATAGAGGATAGAAATCGGTCCTTTACTGTCTGTTCTCACTGTATGGGACCTTTACTGTCTGTTCTCACTGTATGGGACCTTTACCATCTGTTCTCACTGTATGGGACCTTTACTGTCTGTTCTCACTGTATGGGACCTTTATTGTCTGTTCTCACTGTATGGGACCTTTACTGTCTGTTCTCACTGTATGGGACCTTTACTGTCTGTTCTCTCTGTATGGGACTTTTACTGTCTGTTCTCACTGTATGGGACCTTTACTGTCTGTTCTCACTGTATGGGACCTTAACTGTCTGTTCTCACTGTATGGGACCATTACTGTCTGTTCTCACTGTATGGGACCTTTACCGTCTGTTCTCTCTGTATGGGACCTTTACCGTCTGTTCTCACTTTATGGGACCTTTACCGTCTGTTCTCACTGTATGGGACCTTTACCGTCTGTTGTCCCTGCATGGGACCTTTACCCTCTGTTCTCACTGTACGGAACCTTTACCGTCTGTTCTCACTGTATGGGCCTTTACTGTCTGTTCTTATGTATGGGACCTTTACTGTCTGTTCTTACTGTATGGGACCTTACTGTCTGTTCTCACGTATGGGACCTTACTGTTTGTTCTCACTGTATGGGACCATTACTGTCTGTTCTCACTGTGTGGGACCTTTACTGTCTGTTCTCACTGTATGGGACCATTACCGTCTGTTTCTACTGTATGGGACCTTTACCGTCTGTTCTTACTGTATGGGACCTTTACCGTGTTCTCACTGTATGGGACCTTTACTGTCTGTTTCTCACTGTATGGGAGCTTTACCGTCTGTTCTCACTGTGTGGGACCTTTCTGTCTGTTCTCACTGTATGGACCTTTACCGTCTGTTGTCCCTGCATGGGACCTTTACCCTCTGTTCTCACTGTATGGGACCTTTACTGTCTGTTCTCACTGTATGGAACCTTTACCGTCTGTTCTCACTGTATGGGACCTTTTACTGTCTGTTCTTACTGTATGGGACCTTTACTGTCTGTTCTTACTGTATGGGCCTTTACTGTCTGTTCTCACTGTAGTGGACCTTTACAGTCTGTTCTCTCTGTATGGGACCTTTACCGTCTGTTCTCACTGTATGGACCTTTACTGTCTGTTCTCACTGTATGGGACCATTACTGTCTGTCTTACTGTATGGGACCTTTACCGTCTTTTCTTACTGTATGGGACCTTTCCGTTGTTCTCACTGTATGGGACCATTACTGTCTGTTCTCACTGTATGGGAGCTTTACTGTCTGTTCTCACTGTATGGGAGCTTTACTGTCTGTTCTCACGTATGGGACCTTTACTGTCTGTTTTCTCTGTATGGGACCGTTACTATCTTTTCTCACTGTATGGGACCTTAACTGTCTGCTCTCTCTGTAGGGACCTTTACTATCTGTTCTCACTCACTGTATGGGACCTTTACTGTCTGTTCTCTCTGTATGGGACCTTTACTATCTGTTCTAACTGTATGGGACCTTTACTATCTGTTCTCTCTGTATGGGACCTTTACTATCTGTTCTCACTGATTACACTAGATTGCTCACTAAACATATACATAAACATATGAGGTTTTTCATTTTTTTCTTCACTAAATGTATTCGATATATTTAAAAGGCATTTCATACAGTTAGATTAGCTTTAGATAGTTTGTTAAGTTAGGCTACGTTAAGCTAGGTCATCCAAAATCTTTAGTAAAGTACACTCCAGCACACCTCAAATGGCACGGCTTTGGTTGGTAGGTGCAACCCTCCCAGCCCTCCACCTCAAGGGCCACAGCAATATGGCAACTGAAAAGAAGTTGGAGGAGCACACTACTACATTTTCAGTGTTTATTTCAGATGTTTGCATTTTGCTGAAATAAACACTGAAAACGTAGTAGTGTGCTCCTCCAACTTCTTTTCAGTTACGTTAAGCTAGGTACACACCCTAGCGATTTTCCTCCTGACTGACCGTTCGATACTTTCGACCGGTCGGCAGGAGGAAGCACTGTCGGTCGCGGCAAAAGCACCCATGAGTCTCAACTCTTTATTCCTTTCACATCAAAGTTTCTCTGATGATTAGACCTTGTTCCTCGGTTCTCCAGGTTCCTTACTAGGTTCTTCTAGAGACATTTGGAATTGGTCCCAGCTTTTTGTCCTCTGTATTTCATGTCAGTTGAAGCAGTGACAGTGCAGTGGTGGAACATGGAGCCAGAAGGGAACAAAACTGTGAGTGTAAGAAGGGGAATGTAAGAGAAAGAGACTGCAGGAGAGGGAGTGTGAGAGATAAGGGTGAGAATGCAGGAGAGAGTGTGTGAGAGAGATAGAGTATAAAGACAGCAGAGAGGGTGTGAGATAGAGGATAGAGACTGCAGGAGAGATGCTAGAGACTGCAGGAGAAAGAATGTGGAGAGAGAGGTAGAGATGTGAGAGATGAGAATAGAGACTGCAGGACAGAGTGTGAGAGCTAGAGATAGAACTGCAGGAGGAGAGTGTGTGAGAATAGAGGATAGAGACTGCAGGAGAGATAAAGGGTGTGAGAGATAGAGGATAACACTTGGAGAGAGTGAGAGTATGATGAGAGAGAAAGGTGAGAGTATAGAGGAAATGGGAGTAGTAGCGATCGTAGTATGACTACTGTCTGTTCTCACTAGGGACCTTTACTGTCTGTTCTCACTGTATGGGACCTTTCCATCTGTTCTCACTGTATGGGAACTTTACTGTCTGTTCTCACTATGGGACTTTATTGTCTGTTCTCACTGTATGGGACCTTTACTGTCTGTTCTCACTGTATGGGACCTTTACTGTCTGTTCTCCTGTATGGGACTTTTACGTCTGTTCTCACTGTATGGGACCTTTACTGTCTGTTCACTGTATGGGACCTTAACTGTCTTTTCTCACTTGGGGACCATACTGTCTTTCTCACTGATGGGACCTTACCGTCTGTTCTCTCTGTATGGGATTTACCGTCTGTTCTCACTTTATGGGACCTTTACCGTCTGTTCTCACGTATGGGACCTTTACCGTCTGTTGTCCTCTGGGACCTTTACCCCTGTTCTCACTGTATGGACCTTTCTGTCTGTTCTCACTGTATGGAACCTTACCGTCTGTTTTCTCACTGTATGGGACCTTTACTGTCTGTTCTTACTGTATGGGACCTTTACTGTCTGTTCTTACTGTATGGGACCTTTACTGTCTGTTCTCACGGTATGGGCCCTTTACTGTCTGTTCTCACTGTATGGGCCATTACTGTCTGTTCTCACTGTGTGGGACCTTTTGTCTGTTCTCACTGTATGGGACCATTACCGTTGTTCTTACTGTATGGGACCTTTACCGTCTGTTCTTACTGTATGGGACCTTTACCGTCTGTTCTCACTGTATGGGACCTTTACTGTCTGTTCTGTTCTCACTGTATGGGAGCTTTACCGTCTGTTCCACTGTGTGGGACCTTTACTGTCTGTTCTCACTGTAGGACCTTTACGCTGTCTGTTGTCCCTGCATGGGACCTTTACCCTCTGTTCTCACTGTATGGGACCTTTACTGTCTGTTCTCACTGTATGGAACCTTTGCCGTCTGTTCTCACTGTATGGGACCCTTTACTGTCGTTCTTACTGTATGGGACCTTTACCCTGTTGTCCCTGCATGGGACCTTTACCCTCTGTTCTCACTGTATGGGACCTTTACTGTCTGTTCTCACTGTATGGAACCTTTACCGTCTGTTCTCACTGTATGGGACCTTTTACTGTCTGTTCTCACTGTATGGGACCTTTACAGTCTGTTCTCTCTGTATGGGACCTTTACCGTCTGTTCTCACTGTATGGGACCTTTACTGTCTGTTCTCACTGTATGGGACCATTACTGTCTGTTCTTACTGTATGGGACCTTTACCGTCTTTTCTTACTGTATGGGACCTTTACCGTCTGTTCTCACTGTATGGGACCATTACTGTCTGTTCTCACTGTATGGGAGCTTTACTGTCTGTTCTCACTGTATGGGAGCTTTACTGTCTGTTCTCACTGTATGGGACCTTTACTGTCTGTTTTCTCTGTATGGGACCGTTACTATCTTTTCTCACTGTATGGGACCTTTACTGTCTGCTCTCTCTGTATGGGACCTTACTACTGTTCTCACCTGTATGGGACCTTTACTGTCTGTTCTCTCTGTATGGGACCTTTACTATCTGTTCTACTGTATGGGACCTTTACTATCTGTTCTCTCTGTATGGGACCTTTACTATCTGTTCTCACTGATTACACCTAGATTGCTCAACTAAACATATACATATAAACATAGAGGTTTTTCATTTTTTTCTTCACTAAATGTATCGATATATTTAAAAGGCATTTCATACAGTTATTAGCTTTAGATAGTTGTTAAGTTAGGCTACGTTTAGCTAGGTCATCCAAAATCTTTAGTAAGTCCACTCCAGCACACCTCAAATGGCACGGCCTTTGGTTGGTAGGTGCAACCCTCCCAGCCCTCCACCTCAAGGGCCACAGCAATATGGCAACTGAAAAGAAGTTGGAGGAGCACATACTACATTTTCAGTGTTTATTTCAGATGTTTGCATTTTGCTGAAATAAACACTGAAAACGTAGTAGTGTGCTCCTCCAACTTCTTTTCAGTTACGTTAAGCTGTACACACCTAGCGATTTTTCTCCTGACTGCCGTTCGATACTTTCGACTGGTCGGCCAGGAGAAGCACTGTCGGTCGCGGCAAAAGCAGCCGCTTCCGACAGTTACCGGCGACCGATCGTGCGGTCCATAGAGGACCGCACGATCGGACGAGGTTTTTCACCATGTCCGATCGTCCTTTCGCCCGATTCGGACGAACGATCAGTCGGACATGGCTGCATTCGGATGCAATAATTTCGGTACGATCAACCGATACACTAAACTATCGGTCGATCGGACCGAAATATCTATCGTGTGTACCCAGCTTTAGACTAGTGAGGTAAGTAAGGGTTCCTGTTAAATAGTCTACCTTGACGTGGGGGCAGGCTCTTTTGGCAAAATTCTTTATTCTTCTGGAATTATTGTTACTGTACAAATAAATGATGCCAGTTCAAAATGGCTATCCTCCTACCCACCCACAAGCCAGCCCACCCCACCATGTTTCGCTGGTCGTCGCACGCCATGTATAGGCGGCAATCAAAGTTTGGCTCAGGTGGCAAAAACCCTAGAGACACCCCTGTTGTCAGCTCATTTAAAAGAATACTACAGGCTTTCATTTAACCCTAACTTGTTTTGAGACCACAGTTGCCCTTTAATGCACTCTTTGTTTAGACTATGGTAAGTATAAAACAGAGAAAGCATTGCTAAATGGAATTATAGCACAAAGAAAGATTATTAACTATTCATATTTCAAAGTACATTTACTGAAATTCAGTACAACAGACAATGGTTATGAAATAATTACTAATCTGAAATTTGTTTTAAACACCGTGTTAGGGCCACAGCAGTACAGAGATAATTTCCATTGTAGTAAAAACAGAAGGAAAAGTATACACCAGATAAGTTCCATAACATGCAGCCCCATGGGAACAAAATGACCTTCTTACACTACAATAGCCTTTTCCCTCTGTCACAAACAAAAGCACATACAGTGATTATATTGTCCCACATGAATTGACCACTTGTTTTTCTTGTTGTCATGTAATAACAGACAACTAATTAGAATTGCTCAGTTAGATGCAGATGGAAAATGGGCATTGCTTTTTAGAAAGACCATGGCAAACCAAGAAAATTTTGTAATGTTTTTCAAAGCTGCTCAGTTATTTCGATTTATGATAATTTATAAGCAAACTTGTGGAAGTACAATTTTTGTTTTCAGATTATATATCATTTTTAATTATCGCCATTAAATGCATGGTTCAGTTTTTGGCCGGGAAAGACATACTTGTCTTTCCTAGTTGGTTGCACTGAATAGGGGTGTAGGAATCACCATAGAAACCATAAGCAGTTGCTATGGGGCCTTTGGCCCTACCATGTCCCCCGCAGGCATGTCCCACGTTATCGTTTTACTTTCAAACAATAGACATAGATATCTTTGTATTCATTAGATCAAACTGGACTTGAAATGTAGTTCTTGAAGACGTTTCGCTAGTCATCCGACTGGCTTTCTCAATTCAGAATGACTTGTACAAGAATCTGTGGCAATATGTACCCTGGAAAATCCCAATTAGCATACACAGCCAGGTTGTTAAGGGTGTGATTAGATAGTGGCTAAGAGTGTTATAGGAACGCCCAGAGTAAGGTGTTAAAGGCATGTCCACACCCAAAACTATAACCCCCCCCAACTACTGGCCCCACCATGTAGTGTAGTTTAATCCTTACCTCACATCCCAGCTCCATAGGGTTCTCCTGTAGCCCCCCCCAAAGTCCCAAAAAATGACTACCAGGAGGCTAGCAGAGCCATATGGACACTGCCTGCTAGCTGGCCTCAGGTAGATTTTTGCCATGCGTACTGCAGCCCTTCTCCCCCCTCCCTCCCCCTCCCTCTCCCTCCCTCCCGTTCTAGTATCCCTCCCCCTAGCATAAAACCCCTTCAGTAATCATTTCCCCCATGTCTCCCGCCCCACCGCATATTTTTTTTTTTAGAAAGCTCCCAAAACTCTTACTTACCTCTCCTCTTTTCTCCGGCGAAGTGAGCTCCGGCAGCCGCGTCTGTGATTGGCTGCCGCTCAGCCAATCCACGACGCGGCTGCCGTCCCCCCCTCTGCTTGCATTTCCTTGCAAGCAAGGGCCGGAGCGCGGCGGAGGATCGAGGGGATGTAAGTAGAGTTTGGGGGGCTTTCTAAAAAAAAAATATAGCGGTTGGGGCTGGAAGCCCAGGGGGGACCTTATAAAAAAAATTTTTTTTTAAGGGTGGACATAGCCTTTAAAACAGCATTGTACATGGCAGACAGTTGGTGTCGAACCCCCCCACCTCTATTTAGGCTTGGTTTCTCTCTCTATGGAAGTCCTTGGTAAGGGCTTGAATTTTGCCATCACCCCTAAAGCCATCCCTGTGGTGGATATTAGCAGCCACAGAAGCCTCTATCCACAGTAATAAGGTATCACAGATGAGGCAGAACAACTTCGCCTTAAGGTATCTGCAGCCTTAGCCAGTGCTAAACTCCTTCATCTAACCTGACTACACAGGAAAGAAGAGCCTTAACATCCCTCAAGAAAGATTCCAGTATCACCATTCTACCGCAGATAAAGGAAGATGCACAGTGGTCTCAACCCTCAGACTACCATGATAAGGTGACCATGCCTCTGGCCGATAACAACACATATGAGGCTTTAACAGGGATCCACCAGCCGTTACAAGAAAAGGTCATAGACTTACTACAACAGCTTCAAAAGGATAAAGCCATTGACCGAGCAATGTATCATCGCCTCTACCCGGTGAGGCACATCCATGCATATATGGACTCCCAAAGATACATAGGAAGGGGCCCCACTAAGACCTATAGTCAGCAGCATCAACTCGTAACATACAAGTGGCAAAATATCTAGCTAACATCTTAGGACCTTGGTGGGAAGTTCTAAGCATCACATCCAGAACTCTCAGGATTTCACCAACATTGAAGATTAGTACTCGTGTAAGAGAAACTTAGGTGGTCCTATGATGTGACATCTCTCTTCACTTGTATACCCCCAAGGAGGCTGTTGACATGGGGGAGAAAACGGCTGGGCCAAGACAGCACTCTTACCAGCAGAACTGATCTAACCCAGAACAGGTGTGTTCCTTGTTGGACTTGTGCCTGAATACCACCTATTCAAATACAGGGATAAGTTCTATAAGCAAAAACTGGAGGTTGCTATGGGATCTCCAGTTTCACCATGTGGCCAACCTACATGGAGGAAGTAGAAACACAGGCGCTTAATACCTTTAAGGGCATAGCACCCAGCCACTGGTTCAGATATGTTGATGACACCTGGGTTATCCACCAGAAGGAAGTACAAGCTTTCACAGAACACATTAATGCGGTGGACCAAAACATTAAATTCACAAGGGAAGAGGTACAAAACAACAAACTGGCTTCTTGGACTGCTTGGTAGAAGTTAAGGAAAATGGTAAACTGGAAGTAGAGGTTTACAGAAAACCAACACACACAGATCAGTATTTGATGTTTGACTCCCACCACCCTTTAGATCACAAGCTGGGGGTCATCAGAACCCTGCAACACAGAGCCAGAACTCCCCACTAGCACAGAGGCGAAGGCTAAAAAATGAAACATCTCAGAGGAGCCCTTAAAACTTGTGGATATCCAGACTGGGCCTTTGTCAAAAGAAGTAGAAGGAAAGAAAAGAACACGAATACCAACAGTGAAGGGGGAAAAGCAAGACAGGAGGAAGAACATGGTCATCCCATATAGCAGGGGTCTCCGAGAAATTAAGAAGAATTTCAAAAAACATCGTATCCCTGTCTGCTTTAAACCGAACAACACACTGAGGCAGCAATTGGTACATCCGAAAGACCCAATACCAAAACACAAGAAAAGCGACATCATATATGCAGTGCAGTGCAGTAAGAATGCTCTGATTGTATGTGGGGGAGACCAAACAGCACTGCATCAACGTATGGCCCAGCACAGAGAGCCAATTCCTCGGGTCAGGACTCAGCCGTGTATCTGCATCTTAAGGATAAAGGACATACCTTTGAAGATTGTAATGTTAACATACTGGCGAAGGAACGTGACTGGTTCAAGAGAGGTGTTAAGGAGGCCATTTATGTGAAAATAAAGAAACCAAGCCTAAATAGAGGTGGGGGGGTTCGACACCAACTGTCTGCCATGTACAATGCTGTTTTAAACCTTACTCTGGGCGTTCCTATAACACTCTTAGCCACTATCTAATCACACCCTTAACACCTGGCTGTGATATGCTATTGGGATTTTCCAGGGTACATAATTGCCACAGATTCTTGTACAAGTCATTCTGAATTGAGAAAGCCAGTCGGATGACTAGCGAACGTCTTCAAGAACTACATTCAAGTCCAGTTGATCTAATTGAATACAACAGATAACCATGACCTGGATGAATAGAACCTTCACAAGCGATAGACTTAGATATTCTACTTACAAAACTGCAGCTCCTCTCTTCATTCTGATAATGGCAATTCAGTCACGGACATGATGTATGTTGGCTGGAAATATCTGATGGTGTGGGGCAGCCAGCCGTGACCGAGTTCGGTCGCCATTGTACCAGACAAAACGGGTCAGTTAGTAAATCACGGCCGATCATGCAGTTCCCTATGGACCACATGATCAGTCTGTCAACATGCACTGCTGGCCGCAGCCACTGTTGCTGTGACCAACAGTCATTTGTCCTGGCAGAGCTCTCACTCAAAGCAGATTTCTCAGTTAAGACGCATGATAGTGTTATATGAATCTAGCCTAAAACAGTATTAACTGCAGATCTGCAACAGATCCAGGCAATCCTGCCACAATGTGCAATTCAATCTGAACAGCACCATTGAACACCTTGAGACCCTATACAGGATCGCAGACTAACATACTAGGTTCATACTTATTGGTATTACCACAGCAAGTCCAAATGTTAGTCACCACTATGGGGTTAGGGAGCCTAAAACCTCCCCACAGACTATAAAATGAAGTAGGACTTCTTATAACAGAAGGTACCTCACAGCTTCACAGTTATTATATATCAATAGTGGAAAGAAAGGGAAAATGTCCATTTCTCTAAGAATGCTGGGTAGTTTCAGAGACATGCAAAGTAATTTAATAATTTACAGACATCACTTCCTGTCTAGCAAACAGAAACTGGATTGTCTCATTACTTCTATGGAGAGGGGAAGGGGGAGTAATGCCCAAAATAATTTTTTGATTTGCTAACAGTGAGATCAGATCAGAACCTTTCATTGGATGTTAGTAAAATTCCACTTCCTTTTAGTGTCTACATGGAGACCCTTATGAAATCCTAGAGGTGTGGCTAGACCTACCATTTTGAGTTTTACATTCAAACTTAGGGGTGTCAAGTAAAGTAGCATAATTTATTGATGTATCACTTGTTTTGTAATTCCGTAGTAAGTAGTAGTACTATAATTTGTATAGTGTTATTTGTTATATTAATAATTATATAACATTTTTTTCTGTGAAATAAGAGGCAATTTCATCAGCAGATAAACGGTGTAGGAGGAGGTGTGGCAGACAGAGCAGTGTTTATCTGCTGATGAAATTGTCTTTTATTTCACAGAAAAACATTGTAATATAAGAAATGGTCTTTCTGTATGCTCTGGCTCTCCCACAGCCTCCAGTCCCTTTACATTTCCACCCGGCTTCATTACTACCACCTCAGTTTCAGTTCTAAACAAACTTTTCCACCATACCGAACACAGACTTTCAAGCCTTCTCTCCAAGGCCGTCTCACCACCTGCCCCCTCGACCCCATTCCTACTTTCTCATTCCCCATCACATTTACACAGCCCTAATGTCTCTTTTAACTTATCCTATCCAGGGTACTTTTCTCTCCTCATTCAAACATTTGTATCCCCTATTCTCAAAAAGCCTTCTCTGGATCCATCTGCTGAACTGGTCAATCACTTTCTGACAACTCCCTCCTTGATCATTCTACAGTCTGGCTTCCGCCCCCCCACCACGAAACGGCTCTCACGAAGTTGCCAACAATCTGCTTAATGCTAAATCGAAAGGCCCAAATACTTTCTTTACTATCTGCTTGACCTGTCTTCAGCCTTTGATACAGTGGATCACCCTTACTTCTTCACATCTTATCCTCCCTAGGTATCCAGGGTTCTTCACTCTCTTGGCTGTCCAAGTGTTCAGTGTTTCTCACTCTGGCTCCAACTCCCATCTCTTCCCTCCCTGTGAGGGTACGGCAAGGCTCAGACTTGGCCCTCTTCTCTTCTTCGTTTACCCACACCTAGCGATTTTTCCTCCTGACTGACCGTTCGATACTTTCGACCGGTCGGCCAGGAGGAAGCACTGTCGGTCGCGGCAAAAGCAACCCATGAGTCTCAACTCTTTATTCCTTTCACATTCAAAGTTTCTCCAAGACATCATGTCACGATCTAAAGGAACAGATGAGAACACAAAGTAAAGACTGAAGTAAAAGTTAGTCTGGAAAAGGTTTCAAAGTTATTTGTAAGCTTTGGGACTTCATAAACCTCGGTGATAGACATTATTCACAAATACAGAAAACATGGAACAGTAGTAGTCTGAATCAAAACAATTCTGAAGGAGAGTGGGAAAGAATTCCTCCACAATGATGTGAACGACTCATTGCAAGTATCACAGAGCTGTTGTTGGTTGGATTTTTTTCCCCTTAATAAATAAAATCCTACTTAAGACGGAATTTGTGTTTACTTGGGTCTTGGATCTTTTTCAATATTTACATTTGTTTGATGATCTGAAACATTTAGTTGGACACATTGGCAAAAGAAACAGAAAACAGGAAGGGGCAAATACTTATCATAGCACTGGAGCTTTCTAGTATTACTGACCAATACTAAAACATGGGAGAATTCTGGCATCATTTTTAAAAAACTCAAGTTAAAAACATCCCCATGAGTAAAAAACTTGTCCATGTTGTGGTTTCAGAGTACTTTCCTTCCTCAAGTCTCACAGTGACTCCACATCTCTCTTGCACCTAGGTCTTCTTAGAATCTTCGGAGTTACCAATCATTGTGGACAGTCTGTCAACCAACTTCTTCACTAAATTGCTTAGTATAATTTCCATGCAACAGAATAGCAACGGCTAATTATATAGTCCAGTTGATGCCATTCAGCTGCTGTCCACATGACAGGCCAGAACAAGACACTTCGGGATTATTAAGAAGACCCGACTGCAGAGAGAGGGTGGGAATCCGCGTAAACTCAGGTTAAAATGACCCTTAGTTCTCAATTGAATTGGATGTTTTAATTAGTGTGCAGTAATGTGGTCTTTGGCCTACAGTAAATCAAGTCCAACGTGGCTTTTATGGTATTAGCCTTGTGCTTATTCATGTATGTACATGTGTTCCTAAAGCTTAAGTCCTTGGGATTAATCTGTTATTAATTTCTGTTTCTGTTTAACAAAGACTGTTTCTTCCTTTACATTTATTACTACATTTTGTTAAATTTGTTCATTTTGAACACGTTGTAAATGGTAATTTGGTGATATTTGTTGTTTTTTTTTCTCATTTGTATTAATATATAACCATACTCTTTAAATTAGTTTTATTAGTTTTTTGAACACGGGGTAAGTATAGTTGGGGATAAGAAAATATAATATTCAAAACCGATCCTTATTGTTCTCACTGACCAATGCATTAAACTGGAACATTGTCCCCAATATTAATAAGATCAACAAGCTGTTTCTCAAATCCCCCCTTTGCTGTGGCTGTTTTATTGGTTATGAAATTAAATTGAGTTCTGGGTGTTCGCTTACTGTAATCCCACGCGTTGTTTGGGGAAGTCCAAGTGTATGCAGTAGACTTACATGCTCTCTATGTGCAGTGCACAGCAGATCAAAACAAAGAGCTGAGCATGCCTCTAGAAGTTGACAGCCAATGTTATTACAACACAGAGACCCATCTCTCTAGTCTAGATCAGGGGTGTCAAACTCAACCATATAAGTGGCCAAAATCAAGAACAGGCTAAATAGAGGGACAATTTTTAAAAAAATTTGGAATAGTACCTCTGCCTATGATGTGCTAATGTGGAACGCCCACCTTACACGTCTGGAGCGGTAATGAAAAGACCAATCATAATGAAGGCCCTTTGTCACACACCTCTCTCCACCCCCATGCCAGAGGAGATACGCATCAGCTATTACAGCGGTGACTGCATCGAAGGCTTACTACAAGCTTTCCATTTCTGTAAATCCAATTTGTGCAGTTCCAGCAGAGTGTTAACTATTGAGATACCTGCTAGTCACCATGATCAACGTGTTTTAAACAGCTGATCGCGCCATACTAGTAAGGGCTAGGCCACACTAGCGCATTTTTCGCGCGTTTTGCGCACGCGTTTCGCGCTCGCGATTTCTCGCTAAATGGAAATCGTGGGAACGCAAAAATTCCCGCGATTCCGATGCGCATGCGATTGCGGTCCGTTCGCGTTTTGGTAACGCATGCGTTCACCATTTTGGTGCGTTAACGCATGCGTGTTCCATAACGCAGAAAGGCGAAAACGCAGGCGCAAAACGCGAACGTGAAACGCGCAAGAATCGCGCACACAATCGTGTGCGATAACGCTCGCGTTATGGTGTGCGCGATTCCTGCGTGTTGCAGTGGGGCCTCACCCCTAATGTGCGCCCAATCTGATGTTTAAAAAGAGCTGATTGCGTATTTAGCAGGTAGATCTATAGTTTACGCGGCTGATTGTGACGTCGCAAATGGATAGCAGTGTAGTAAGTCTTAGATGCTCTACAGTCACCGGGGGTCACAAACAATGGCCAGAAGAGCCGGATTCGCGGCCTTGAGGTTGATACGTGTGGTCTAGATCTTGCTACAAAAGATCCTGCAACACAGATTTAACAGTGTTAAAACCAAGCTCTATTCCAGAGTTTCTTAAAAAGTGTCTCAATATTTGGTACTGAAAATATTTTTACCAGTATTGATGTATTTTGTAATAAAAACATTTTTTCTGTGGTACCAGTGGCAGATATAAGGAGGTATTTTCTGGCGTTAAGTCCAGAAAATTGAGAGTAGGAACCTCTGTGTGTAATCCAGTGCCTGTACGTCTTGCCCTTTAGAGGACTCTGCGAATGCGCAGTGGAGTCTTCCTCCTACCCCCCCAAACCCCGGATCCCTCAGGATGTCATACTATTAAAAAAAAAAAAAAAAACTTCATATAATTAGGGGAACCCTAAATGTTAGGTTTACAAGTTTAAATCAGCCCTGAAATGTACTTACCATCTTCGTTCCCTCGGCTGACCAGCTGTAAAAGCCAATCACCAACATGGCTGCCATCCGGCTGCTCTGCTCTTCCATTCCCGGCAAGAAGAGAAGAGGTAGTGGCCGAGGGAATGAAGGTGGGTAAGTAGTGTTCTGGTCAGATTTTAAAGTTGTAACCTACTATTTAGAGTTGGTAAGGGGTTCCTACATTATATGTTTTTTTCATCTTCCATTACCTATCTCATAATGAACTCAGAGTTGTTAGATATTACAGACCCCAACACGCATCCTTTCTGTGGGAATTTCTACAATCTGTGAAAAAAAAAATGTCATATAGCAATTTAGGAAGAAAAAAAACAAAAAAAATACATCTTGAGGTGGTGGCAGTTCTCTTACACGGATAATTAGCATGTGCAAAAGGAGTTTTAACACAGGACAAACAGGAAAAGGCAACTTTGAATCAGCAGTGACATCACAGATTTCACGTTATCTTCTAAAATATCCTACATATGATTTCTAAACTTAAAGGGCAAGTCCACCCCAAACACTATAATTTTTAGTTATTGGCCATGATTCTAGCTTTAAAACAAACCATCCCCCATTTAAAACCGTTCAGCCAATTTGAAGATCATATGATTTCCCAACATGCTTTGTGCAGACCACGAGCAGTTCAATGAAATCAAGCTCATCTCAAGCGGTGCCTTTTCGTGCTTTTCAGCTCCTTTGGTGCCCCCACCATCTGATCCATCCTCTGTCCCGCCATCCTAGTTTAAATCATTTAGGGTGTGCCAGAGGCCCCCTGCCCGGACACAAATGCCGGATTTAAAAAAAAAAAAAAATCAGTGTGCCCTTTGTCCCGCAACGCTTTCTTATGAGGCAGCGGTGATCCTATAATTATAGGATCTGTGGCACGACTTGTGTAAATGGCTAGCAAGTGGTAGTACAATACATAAGCAATTGGGAAGTCATAGTAAAGTTGACAAAAAGAATCAAGTATTACACTTACAAAGAAGGACCCACATTTTTATCATCGATGTCCTTTTATTTTGAATTAAATATATGCTTAAATGTTTATATAGGGTGTGATTAATGAACTCTTAAAACAGCACGAAAACCAACCAAAATATATGAAAAACCAAAGTGCGTGCGTTAAAACATACAATAAATAATCCAACAGTTGTCAAATAATAATTAAATGAGTTTCAATTTTGGCCAAGGTCTGTTTAAAGGAAACAAAAACAACAAGTCCTAGACATATCAAAGTCTACAAACAAAACAACTACTTTTTAGCACTGTGAACAATAAATTAATCAGGTTTGAATTTCTTTAGATGGAATCCCTGATAGCTGATGCCAAAGGACTTTACTTTGTGCCTAGTAGGCAACTTCCAGTAGGATTTATAGTTAAGCATGTTATGTATAAACAAAATGTATCAGGTACAAATATTGCCCTTTTTAATAATGATAAACCAAATACTATGTAAACAATTCATAATTTGTAAAACTATTTTAAAGTGCAACTTTAGCGTGATTTATATAAAACAAAACAAGGAAGAAAAAAGTATTGTTGTTTTTAACAAAATGCAATGCAAGTTATTGTGAAATATCTTAATTGCCATCATGTATTAGTAGTTGCAGAGATGTAGGCCACACAACCACACGACTGACCTCCCCCACGGAGAATTCATTTCACTTAGAAAGACATTTTCCATTTGTCTTGGTATTACTAATTAGTCATTTTGTTATATGCTCCATACAGTGCTTTTTAATACATAGAAAATGGTAATAGTACACTTCTTACTGTTTGATACTGTCCAGCTAATTAAAATCATAAAGGAGAACAAAAGCTAAAAGATACATGAATTTTATCATTCCTTACGATCAAATGTGTCATCTTAACCAGCAGCATTGTGGTAAAAAGGATCTTGGTCTCCTACAGGCTTTTGGTCAGGCTTTAAATGCCCTACAATTTCGAAACAATGTAGTTCCTGATACACATCAGGGCAAAATCCCAAAAGGGCAGTGCATTTGTGGTTCTTGGTATCCACTTTTCACATTCTTGTTTACTTGTACTACAGTCCTTGCCTTGAAAAGAAGAATGTCTGCAGGACTGGGGGAAGCACCATATAAGCAGTTCTGGCAAACTAATATAGATCCCTAGCAATTTAAGTCAAATGAAGATCTACACTGGGCGCATTGCATTAAATTAGCAATGGTGGTAGGAATAAATCACACACTGTAATACAGAAGATGAGAAAATGGCAAATATTTGGCACTGTTATATTAGTCTGACCCTAGTGCTCTCTGTGCAAATTAATGAAAACATGTTGTACTGTATGTAGCAGTATCCAATTATAAATAGAAATGGTACATAAGTGCTGGGGGTGCCTTTACTGCATTCATCATTCACTCTGACTTCTCATAGTGTATGAAACTTTAAAGGGGGGACCTTTACTGCATTCATTGTTCACTTTGCTTACTTACTTCTCATAGTGTATGGAAACTTTAAGGATTAAACTTTAAACTTTAACTCCACCCTGCCAATTTTTTGATTTGTAAAAAATTTAAAAAGCAGCAGTAATGTACTTACCCTCCTTATTCCTGTGGCTGTCTGCTCCCCACCCTCTGCTTGCTGGAAGTTGCAAACAGGACCAGAGTGTCAGCCACATCTGGTGATTGGCTGAGAGTCCGCCAATCAGAGATGTGGCTGCCAGCTAAGTAAGACAGCTGCGGGAAGAAGGTGCAAAGTATGTTTTGCTGCTTTTTTTTTTTAACAAATGTAATTGGCGGTTGGGCCTGTACTACGGAAATTGCATTTCTTTATAGGTAGGGCGTGAGGCAGCCATGTAGGGATCTGGAGGGTGAGAGAAGGGGGGGGGGAGGGCTCCCCTGCTCATATCAGAGTCCTCTGTGAGGAAAGCAAGAAGCAGAAACCGAATGATACACGAACAGTCCTACTATTCAGTTGTCTGGACTTTGGATAGACACTGCAGGAGAACCATAAGGAGCAGAGGAGTAAGGTAAGGATTTTTTACACACAAGGTGGGACCAGCACTGGAGCCTTTAACCAATATTTCAGACAAAATTATTTCAATATTCAGATCCTATGGCTTACTAGAGATCATTGTGATTTACCAACACATTCAATTGTTTAACCAATAGATTTACATTTTTAACAATTAATTGTGACAGCTAAATACCATCCAAAAGATCAGGGTCTATATGTATTAATAAAAGATGATAGTTCCTTAATAACTACAAAAAGAAAAAGAAAGTAACTCTGAATTGGCTTGAAAGGCTGCACAAAGCTCTATTTATGTGAGTGTCTGCGTGTGCAGTAAGTTTTAATCTCTGGTGACAGTCATTTACAACAGGTTATCAGGATTGATTGGACTGTTCACAGCTGAATGCAATCAAGAGGCAGGAAATTAGTGTTAATTGTGGCCTTGCAACAAAGTCCATTAAAGTCTATGTGCAAATCATAGCTAGGTAATAAACACAACACTCTATCAGGGTTATTCAATAAAAGTTCTTTGTTTAAAAATGGTGCTAATTTTGTCCAACCAATCAGATCTTATTTAACATATTGAAAGCTAACATCTTATTGGTTGGGGCAAAATTAGCACCATTATTTTGTGTACCAAATTTTGTGTCTCTAGCAACCAAACTGTGAGAGAGGATACAAACCATAAAATATGAAAACAAAAAGAAGAAAGAAACAAACATAAAACCCACGCCTTATACTTTTTCAAGCAAATAATACATTAAAAAAACAAGCCACAACTAAAAGAGTTAAATGCTAAACAACTGTTTAGGGTTAGCATTTTATATTGTAGAAAGCCTCTAACTGGAGTTTTAAAGGACAGTTCAGTGGAAATGATCAATATTGTTAAATTGTTAGTTTGTGTAACGCCTTCTTAGTTATTCTACATATTCTCTCCCATTTTGAAAAATCAGTTGATTTCATACTGTTCCTGCTGTTGACATTAGTGAGCTGACATTTCAGTTCTAACAGTCCTTCTTCTTCCAGGATGGCACCACTTTTTGGAATGTTCCTACAGTAATTTTTACTGATTGGCTGTTGGATGGTCAAAGATGCTCAGTCTCTACTGAGCAACTGAGGGATGACAAAATACTGCTCTTTTTCTGAAAAGCATATGTATTGCACTGAACTTCCTTAATTTTAATGGTAGACAATAAAACAAAATTAGCCCCCTCCATCTCCTGATAATATGGAAAAGTATCTACTGGGTGACCTGCCTGAATGAGCAGCCAGAAAGCCAATCATGACTCACAAATAAGAGCTGCAGAAATCAGGAAATGGGCAGAAACCTGCAGAATTCCAAATGTGTTCTCCACAATGCTGCTGACTTTAGAGAAGAGTTTCAGCTATTACATAGTTGTATAATGTGGAAAGACAATAGGTAAGTGATTTCACAGCGCATATCAGTCTGATTTGAACAAGTGTTTATTTTCTAAACACACGTGACGTTTCGTGTGTGTCACACTTTCATCAGACAAACTGGATGTGCGCAGTGAAATACATTACCTTATTGTCTATACTGTCCAGTGGGCTCTGGCAACAGCAGCATCCAGCATATTCAGTTAAATATTATCTTTTATAATGTGCAAAAAGCATGTCTTTCTCATGCCAACCCTGGATGAGGGAGGGACTGGCCAGAACTATAACCAACAAATGCTTAGGTAAGTATAACAGGCCGACTAAGGTAAAAACGTGGCCCTGACCCTGGTTACTTCTTATGGGAGGGTGGCAGAGTATTAATTGCCAATTAAATGTAAGCAGGCAATTTTAAAGTCTTTATCTCAGAAGATATGGATTATAGGAAGCATGCAATATACATTTAAATTAAAAAACATTGGAAAACCTGTCTAGGATATGTGAGATACAAACCATTTCCACATTACCTGCCCTTGGGGTCAATATTTACAGAGGAAGTTTAGTTTGTTTTTTACCAGATTTCAAGGTGCAAGCTGACAAGCTGTCTCCTTTTTAAAGGATAACTATGGTCTAAAACACATTTGCCTGACTTATATTGATGGAAACTACAGGTAAATATTTACTTCCCCATTTTGTCCCATTTCTGGAGACAGACATACAGTGTGTTATTCCAGGAAGAGAATAAGGAGCTGGATGAAAAGCTACTTTGTGTGGGTCTATGAGATTTTTGTTCAAACTGACCATTCGCCACTACTGAGCGGCCAGCGGCCACAAAGCACCGACATTGGTTGCAGCCGTCTGGAAAAACATCCAATATTTTGTGATGATCGACCGATAGACAAGAAATTTTATTGGTTGGCCCTAATGCGCTTTGAGTCCTTTAGGAAAAAGCTCTTTACAAATGTATTGTATTGTAATATTGGATGGTGTGTACCCAGCCTAAAAGCTACTGTGGTGAAAAGGGAAGGAGGAGGAAGGGTTTATGATATTTGCAGGGCTTTCTGTAGTAAAAGAATTCATTCATATCTTTGGTTATTGATTACATAGAATGCAAGTGATTCATTTTGACTATGCTGTATGTCAATCAAAAATATATATTTATACCATATTTCTCCTTAAGGTAGTGTGCAACTGTTGCCAGCATGTGTTACCAGTTTAACAAATAAACATATTTTGTAGCAATTATATTTATTTATTTAATAACCTGGTAACCAAAATGTCTGTAATTTCTAAATAAATATTTCTACTTTTAAAACTATTAAAGGAAATATTTTGGCTAAAATACTTTCACCAATTTAAACAAGCCACTTTTCTTCTAAGTAATTATTTACAGTAATACAGCATTATAGTGATTTTCTTTTCCCAATAAAAAAAATCCTGCCTCTACCTCTGTTTTTGGCCCCGACATGCTCAGTGTGCAAATCCTGAAGAGAGAACACATTCTCCAATAAACTACTTTGTATCCCTCTGTGCAAAGGAAAGAGGGGAATAAGAAAGAGTTTGGACTGTCTACTGAAGTGAAGGATTTCAGGTCTTTATAATGTTGTGTTTTGTGTTTAAGAAATTATATAGAAAGACGTGTCATACATTTTTGTAATCGGCAGTTTCTCCACTATAAAGGCTCATACCCATGTGCATGTGGGGGTGGGACCCACGATGCATGATGTGTATGAGCACCTATTTCGTCCACCAATTGTGCCATGAATGGACACGTCTGGTTAATGTTCGATGATGATCCGCCACAGCGGATCACGCAACGAGGCCTGGCCAAATTTTGTTTCGGCCAGAAAGTGGCCATAAAAGGCATGATTGCAGGCAAATCAGGCGCTCATACAAATTGTGCATGGCAGGTCGGCCTCGGTGATTGAGCCAGGTTAATTGTTAATAAGCATAAAAAGTTTGTAAAAGTTTACATTTAAACTCTACAAAAGTAAACTCTATAAGTTAAACTATCACGCATTTAATAAAATCAAGAAAAACTTCTTGATCACACAGAAATAAATTAGTGTTCAAGTGATATTGAGCTTTTCCCAGTAATCTACTTATATAGCTTTTCCTTCAATTATGAATTCAACATCACAACAAGAGTGTTAACAGTTAACCTTAATGCTGTTAAACATGCATTTTAAAGATGCAGACCGTTACCAGACAAGCAATAGGAAGCATGGCCCTTCTCAAATATAGATGCATTACCTTATAGTAAGACTATGCTTTTACACCAAACAAAGCCAATCTTGCCCTCTTTTCAAAATACAATCACAGTGACACCAGGTAAGCCAAGCTTGTAGGTGTGGTTGTTCAAAAACAACAAGAGTCATAAATTAATAAACTTCCCTGTATTATATTAAAAAGTTATTAATGGTCTGATTTCTGCTCAGTGTGACATATCTATGTCAGTTTACCAATAAACAATGGCCCATTAGACTAGATTTATTGTAACGGTTAATGCTCTGCCACTGACATGGAAGGATGCTTAGAGGACCATTCGTCTAACACCACACACTACAGCAAATTTTGCGCCCTCTACTGGGTACTTGGTACCACATTCATGACAGAACTTCGTCAGCTGCCCTGCCATGTTGCATCAGCTGCTCTTACACGTCTCCATTTACAGCATTTGCATAGTTCTGCCATCATATGCTATTTTAGCTTCGGTCTAAGAGAAAAAACACACAATTCACTCAAGATGGAATGCATTATCTATTATTATAAAATACAACAACAAAAGGAAGAAGTGAATAAGCTAGATCACAACAGTACTATGATACAGAACAATTGTAAGGTCTATTTCCACAGTATTAGGATTTAGTAGTATATTAAAGAGATAATCTCCCATTCTGGGTAATGGACTGAATGATGGGACATTAATGTTCCCACTGTCTCACGATAGATTTAAGCTATGTACACGCTAGATCATTATTGAACAATTGCATTGGCCAACTAGCATACGTGTGTACATGATCAAACCAATGGGAATCTTCATATAACTTCCCCCCCATTCTCTCCATTGATAGATAACAGGTGCTTGACCAGTGGCGAGCAGCCTGTGTGCACAGATATGCGGGATGATGGAACATCAAAGAACATTATTTGTATGTCTGTGCATAGCTTTAGACCAGGACTACATAGCTAACAGAGCCAAGACTAATATACTGTAATGACCGATTATTAGGCTAGGTGCAATAGTGCATGTGATTTGCGATGGGCGACTATACAAGAACGCCTGTTTTGCATGATAATAATTTGTCTATAGTCAGTCAGTGGCGGCGTCAATAATCCGACAGGTAAACTAGTAAATTTCATTCTGAAGACAGACGTTGCCCTTTAAAAGAGAAATGTATACAACGCCTGTGACTGTTAATTGTGGGACATTTTGCACATTTTGCTCGTTTAACCAGTGATTCCAAAACTCGTTTTAACATAAGAAACTTTCTTAATTTTACAAATATTATTTCCAAACTATGCTTGTTATAAAGCTAAAAATTACCTTATATGTTGTCAGCATTATACATTTTCCTTTGTTAATGAAGCGCCTGATGCTGGATTTTAGATGCACTAGGAGTTGTTCGTAATTTCACAGTTCCCCTGAATAAATTATAACGTTCAGATCATTAAGTAACACATTAAAGTACAGCAGTTCTGGGTGGTCAAGAGCTGCATTTTAGCAGCCTGGAGCAGGACCATAGCTGCATATGGATTGTGTACTTTTGGGCCGGCCTTATGAAAACTATGGGCGAGAGTATGTGCCCTTTATATCTCTCTCTCTAAAATCCTTAAAGGACACTGTGGTCTCAAAACAGTTAGGGTTAAATGAAAGCCTGCAGTATTTCTTTTACACTGAGCCAACAATCACATCTCTGACTGGAGCCTGTGAGAAATTACATTGAGGTGAACGTTCAAACTTCCTGATTCCAGTCGGTTGAATGACTATCACCTGACCTCTGCCGGCCCTTTCCGCCCGGGGGAGAGGCATGCTCTGTTAAGACTTATGCTAGGGAAATCAGGAAGTACCTAAGAAAAAAATTGACAGTTGAGAAGGGGAGCCTATTAATGCAGACAGGTGGTCACATGACTACAAGTTGTTCACATGGCTCAAAACAGGAAGAGTTCAACCAGGAGTTACATTGCTGAACCTTCCAGCAATAACTTCTCACAAATTTTATCTAGAGATGTGATTTAGGTTTTATTTTGAGGTGTGTGATGGAAGGTTTTTTATAAATTCTTACTAGTTTGGAAGAATTTGAGACCACGTTACCCTTAAAGTTCTTAGTTTAGCTAAATAATCAAGGCTAAAAAAGTTAATTTAGAGGCTTAATTGCGTCTTTAACAAAAGAATAAAACAGCATTAAAATAATATAAAGAGGACACCAGGCTCAGTATTTCTCACTGGGGCATTCACAAACTGATGGCAGCATAAAGGTCAGATCTCATCCCCAAGTATAAAAAATATATATATATATATAATATATAAATATATATATATATTTATATAGGAACACAAATAAAGAATTGTCATATGCCTCTTGTCAAGCGTCACCCACCGTTTGGTCAACATTAAACATTCCTTAATTACACCCCCCACTGCCACAAATCTATCTCCTTTGATTTGGGAGCTAGTAATAAAAGCATTAATTTCTTGGATGTACTGGTTTCTAAGAAGGGGGTATATCCACAGGGCTATATGTTAAACCCACAGATAAAAACAACTATTTCATTTCTCCAGCCAACACCCTTTACATATAAGAAGTCTATCCCCTACAGCCAGTTCTACAGGGTCGATAGACTTGTTTCTGAGCCTGAAAAAAGGATGAGAGATTTTGAAATGAGGATAAATTGAATGTAGGAGTATCAAGGGGAGTCTAAGATGCATTTGAAGAAAGACTATGTGGTGAAGGCAGGGGAAAGAAAGAAAAAATATTGACAACATAAAAGACTGGCATTCATTTTCAATACAATAATAGTAGTACACGGGTGGCAGCTATTATCCGTAGACATTGGAATATATAAACCAAATCATAACCTTACATAAGGAATTTGCTACCTTCCGACTATGTCATTTAAATGGGGGAAATTATTGGGTCCCATATTGTGTCTGCAAGAGGACATGTGGAGACGAGTTGTAGGGTTAATAAGACAGAAAATCAGAAGTGGTATGTACCTATGCTACAACTGTGTCCAGTGTAAATATGTATTAAAGGGTCCTAAATAACATGAGACTTGGTGGATAAAACACCAGACACACTACTCCTAAGGCATGAATCGTGACTATGACCTGTATTTTTTTTTGTGAAATGAGTAATCTTTGTTAACATACTGATTGATATTGTGACGTGAATCACCCATATCTTATTAACATCTGTATTTTTGATGGGTCTGCATCCTTGGGAACCCTTTGCTCGCTTATAAAAATGCCCATCCTGCTATACGTGTATTTGAAAGCCCGTGATGTAACTTCCCAAAGGGGGTATATAAGGAATATTTAATGTTGACCAATGATGACTCACAGCTTAACAAAGAGGCTACTATGCACTGGAAATGTCGAGATGTGAGCACTAATTTCTACTAAAAAGGTGTTGAATATATTCTGGAGTGCGACTCTCTATTCGTGTCCTTCGTGTCATTTATCAACAGAGATATTGTGATAAAGCCAAATACTGTAAGTGCTATGCTCCCCTGTACATATATATATATATATGTGTGGTGTGTGTGTGTGTGTATAAAGCCAAGGTGTGTATGTGTGTGGGTTTGTGTTGTGTTTCCTGAAATTCTTCCAATCACTAGATCACCACCAGATGGCGAACCTGGTGGTGAATTAACTTTAAGGGGTTAAAAAAGCATTTTTATTTTTTCACTGTTCCTGAAACATATATCTGCCAAGTTTCCAAAGTATTGTACTATAATGCACTAAAAAAAATCTTTAGTGTCCCTTTTAATTCTTCTACTGAAGATTGCAAAAGAAGCTTAGCGTTTTCAAATTGGCCACCATCCTAAAAATACACAGAAAAGTGAGAAAGGTCACTGGAATACACGACTCAACAAGCCAACAACCTTTACACCGATAACTTTCTAAAGCAACACAGCTACTGTTTATGTATATTTGATGCATCCGATACTTTCTTAAGATTGGCAATAATCTAAGAGCAGTGAGTTTATTATGCAGTTTAGGAAAATATGTGGATCAATTTACTTTTTTTCCCAGTTTATTTCACTATGGGATTTACATATTACACTATATTGCACTATTCGTGCAATAGTAGTTGTCCTATTACATTCAGAAGACGTGTAATATTTTAACATATGAGGCAACTTTTTCTTAGGATCATTAGCGACTAGCTGTGTGGGTTCAATAGGGAAGTTTAAAGGAGAACTAAATTTAAATATTTTAATCCTAATATGAAAGCTTTTCTTCCCAGAAACCTATACATTTTGTAAGCTTCTTCTCTAGTAAGTTTAATTTACATAATGTAAAATAGATCTGTAAATAAGGTTTCCATGTTGTCAGTACAACCCTAGCCATGTAGTCAGAGACACACCCCTGAACTTAGTATTCACTGCTCTTGATTTTTTTATACAGATGTCTCCAAACCAATATGGTAGTCCCTGATAAGGGTAACCAGCAGTTTCAAAGTCTTATTTTTATAATTCTGTTCATAGCAAAAGATAAAGCTTCTAAATATACACAGATTCTCTGCTTATTCAGTTCAGAAGGTCACAAATTTGAATCTCAGACTGACTTGTTTTTTGTTTTGTTTGCATTATGTTCTTGGTAAAAGATAAAGTTCCTATATGTACTAGTGTCCCACATAGATTTCTGTATAGTAATTTACAAGTGCAGGTTTCATTCCCAAGACTTACTTTATTTTTACTGAAATGTTAATTCTGTTTCTTACATCCATGGTAGCTTTGAAATACACTGTATAGATTACTTTTGTGTTTTGTATGGAATGTAAAGGATTATATCATTGTTAGGATAGGAGCACTGAATGTGTTTGAAAAACAAAAACTGAATCCTGTTCTGTGTCAGGGAGAGGGAGGATCTCTGTGCCATAATGTGATTGGCTGTCAGCTTCTAGGAAGCAAGGCTGCAAATCTTGTTTTGATCTGTTGAGCACTCAGAGTATGTGCCTGTGGCAGACACAAAGCTGGAGGTTTACCCAGCTAAGGTGGATTATGGAGCTGACCCCTATTGCCTGGAGACTTAAGTTCTCCTTTAAAGGATGCATTTCTGTCACTTCTTAGAATTATGACTAATTGTCATAAAGATAGAACGGATGGTGACACATATTAAATAATTTAGTTATCTGTGTTTGGCTAAATGCTCATTATTGGCAGGTTATCCCTCGTATCTCTTCCTTATGGAAGAGTAGGTTAGTAGTACAAGCAGCACACCCTGATCATTCAGAAAACATCAGCTATTCTCCAACAAACAATGAAGTCAGAATAATGTATAAATGACTTGGATTGTACAAACGCCAAAGGTACATGTAAAACCTTTAAGGACTAGGCCCCACTGTAGTGTTTTGCGTTCTGTTGTCCTTTGCAATCTGAAATAACATTACATTTTAAAGTTTATAGTGGGAACCACCATTTTTGTCTGTTTCTGTCCAGATCGCACTTACACAAGTCTATGGAAGCATGTAAGAAAGGTTAATAAAAGATACAAATGCAAAGGGCATTCATTAACGTATATTAATACCCATTTATACCCATATCCTTGGGGAATAGCCACAAACGCATGGTAATAAGGCAAAGAAATGCAATTGCTTCATGAGTGCAGTGGGGCCTCAGCCTAAGAGTAAATTATTATTTATCTCTCCTACACACACTGTAATTCAAAAACATGATCCTCCAATTGTCATTTTTATAGGCAATTTATACTCCCTGAAACACTGAAGGACACTTCTGCTCCTTAACCAATGTGTGTGTGCTGTTGTGGGCCTCATAACGGCAAACAATTATGTTAATTTAACTTTTTTGACCAAATTACACTGCCTCTGTGTAAGCCTGAGTGGTCATTTAGGAATCTAAGTGATATATTACTTTAATCAGCAGTTTTTAAACTTTAAAAGATAATGTATGCCATCCTCCCCATTTCTTTTTTTCCTGATTTTGAGCCTCTCTCGCCTATAAGTAGCCATGCTGTGAATGGGACGTAACATTCGGTTCTGCCTCTAACTGTCACTCAACACTAGCAGCAGCAAAACATTCCTCCACCCACCCTTGATCAGCTTGATTATGCAGGACATTTCAAGTTTGTTTGACTGTCAGAGAGAGAGGTTTGTACAGCATTCCCACCAGCCAATGACAAGTGCTGTGTTAACCACGGGCCTGGGCCATCTAGGAGCGGGGCTTTTAGCACTCATATTTGCTGTGTGATATCTAAGTGAAAGCAGCATGATTGGATATGTGAGTAAACCATTTCAGCTGCTGGAAGTGTGGACATGTAATGGGGGTGATGTTGTTGTTTTTTTTTTTATATTGTTGTCCTTTAAAAAGTTAATGGGAACAAATGGCTCATGCTATTGGCCACCTTCCGACCAACAGATCATTACTACTACTGTTTTCAAGTAGCTCAAATCAAGCACAGCAATAATGTTTTAAGGAGCTCCAATCAAGTTTACAATACAGTTTTCAGCAGCTCCACTCAAGCCTTACAGTATTTTGTTATACATATAGCTGGAATGAAGTCTTTTAATGCTGTTAAAATAATCAAGGGTTATGGGTGTGAGATACATTTAAGGAAAGTCAATATTTCCTTCTAGCTTCTACCCCTTAAAGGTATCCAGTGGAAAAAAAAATCTGCATTTAGTTTATTGAAGAACAGGAGATAAAGAAGAGTGTCTTACCTCCTGTCTTCAATAAAACCTGCAGGAGCCAGGAAAGAAGGTAAGGTATTAACTGATCGCTCAATCCTCCAGCGCGTCCTTGTCAGGTCCTGACAGACTAGTATTCGGTGTGCATAAAATACGAGTCTACAACTAAATATCCAATCGGTAAGGCAGCAAGAACGGGTGTGCGCACTGAATGATCAAAGCCATAACTCCGGGTAGTTAAAGAAAACTTTTTATTGAAACATCAAAGGCAGGACCTAGAGGACACCTGACGTGTTTCGTACCTTAATGGTACTTAGAGCTGCCTGTGATTAAGTACCATTATGTACAAAATGCGTAAGGTGATCCTCTGGGTCCAGACATTGAGGTTCAATAAAGTTTTCTTTTACTTACCCGGGTTTTGGCTGTGATCATTCGGTGTGCACGCATGTCTTTCTGCCTTACTGTTTGGGTATTCCTAGAGGAGCTTGCAACGGGCTTGGGGCCCACCTGGAATTGGCGGTGAGTGTTTGTATCTACCTGTGTTCGTTTTCTGTGTTATACGAGCATGCTTTGGTACATACTATGAGTGTGCTATTTGTTTCATTATCATAAATGTATACACCTCCTTTCATCTCTGTTACGTTGTATAGGCATATTTGTTTCCTTTGGGACTTATTTATATGTCTTTATGTAGCGATTTTTATTTGTTTAATTAGTTGCAGAGGGTTGTGTCAGTTGGGGGTTGCCTCCTATAAGTACGCACACTCTAAAACTAAATGCCAAAATTTTTTCCCAGTGGAGATACCAGTAATTATGCTTACATGTTTATAACATGTCTCGCACAAATGATCCTCTGTATTCCAATTGTTAATGGCATTTTATGGATATGGAATATATCCTTATATGTTTAATACACGTTAAAGGGTAAACTGTGGTCTCGAATTTTTCAAAACTGTAAGAATATATAAAAAAGCCTTCCATTATACTTTCAAAATAAAACAAAAATCACATCATTAATAGGCTCCCCTTCTCAACTGTCATTTTATTCCCCAGGTACTTCCTGATTTCTCCAGCATTAAATCTCCCCCCGGGCAGACAGTCGAGGCAGAGGTTAGGTGATTCACTCAACCTACTGGAAGCAGGAAGTTTGAACATTCACCCCTATGTAATATCTCACAGGCTCCAGCCAATCGAGATGTGATTGTCAGCCAGGGCTATCTCTCTCTGAGGCATCCTGAGAAAAAATCTCAGGGCGGCACCCTGCCGGTATCTAGAAAAGCGGCATATTTAATTAAAAAAAAAACCTGTCAGCTGCTTTTTTGTAACACACGTCCACGCATAATGATGGCTCAATGACGATGGCATTAAACAAGGCGCATTTCATGTGTGTAAGTCTCATAGAGAACTGCTATGGACAAACCTAACCTAGTGTCGGACTGGCCTACCAGGGTAGGGCCCAATAGCTTTTTAAGAGGTTACCTTTTACCACTCCCGGGACCAAAAGCCTGTCTGCCACAACCTCTCTCTCATCTTACTGGGAACCGCGCTTCCTTCTGGACAACTTCAACCAATCAAATTGAATGCTGGAACACATCCACGATGGCTGCTGGCCTGGAATAAACGTAAATGTATGTACCAGCTTTTTGTGACCAACATGGGGGCGACAATCAGAGCTGTGTACGCAAAGCCAGACTGGAGAGCGATCAGAGAGAGGAAAAGGATGGTGGAGAAATCAGGATTTAACATAAAGTACATAATGTCATGTCTGCTGATTTTAATTTCAACTGATCTCATATCTTGGTTATGTATAAGTGTGTGTGTGTGTGTATGTATATAAGTGGTTATGCATGTTGTGGTGTGTATGTGTATATAGGTGTATGCATATAGTGTGTGTGTGTATATATAATGTGTATGCATATAGTGTGGGTGATATGGAAAATATGTGTGTACCGGTATGCATGTAATGTGTGTGTGTGTGTATGGATTATAGTGTGTAAGCATGTAGTGTGTGTGTGTTGGTATATAGTGTGTATGCAATTAATGTATGTGTAGGATATAGTGTGTGTATGTATATATATATAGGTGGATGCATGTAGTGGTGTGTATGATATAGTGTGTGTATGTAATATAGTGTGTATGCATGTAGTGGGGCGTGTGGTGGTATGTATGTATAGTGTGGTGTGTGGATATATGGTGATGATGTAGTGTGTTGTGGTATGGATATAGTGTGTGTGTGGATATATAGTGTATGCATGTAGGTGTGTGTATGGATATATTGTGTGGGGTACAGTGGTTGGCAAAGTATTCGGCCCCCTGAAGTGGAACGAAAATCATACATGATTCCAAACATTTTTAACAAATCAACTGCAAAGTGGGGTGTGCGTAATTATTCAGCCCCTTTGGTCGGAGTGCAGTCAGTTGCCCATAACATTTCCTGATGAGTGCTTATGACTAAATAGAGTGACCTGTGGTAATCTAATGTCAGTACAAAAACAAGCTGCTCTGTGACGGCCTCAGAGGTTGTCCAAGAGAATTTGGGAGCAACAACACCATGAAGTCCAAAGAACACACCAGACAGGTCAGGGATAAAGTTATTGAGCATTTAAAAGGGCTTAGGCTCACAAAAAGGTTGCAAAGCTTGAACATCCCATGGAGCACTGTCAAGCGATCATTACCAACATACCAAGACAAGCTGTCCACCTAAACTCACAGGCCGAACAAGGAGACGCTGATCAGAATGCGTCAAGCAATTCGGTAGATATGACGAGTCAGATGATGCCTAGTGATCTGGACGAGCGCAGAGATCTAACGCTTAGGCGGGGAATCGTCCATAGGAACATTAGTTGCTTATGAAGAGTGGCAAGAAGAAGCCATTGTTAACAGAAAAGCATAAGAAGCCATGTCCATGAGATCAGTGAATGGTAGTTAATATAGTAAATATATAATATAGATAGATGTACACCTACTGTAAATATAAAGATATTAGAAGTCACTGAGGAGTTCCAGTCACAAACAAAACCCGGTATCCTCTCCCCATTCTTCTTTTTAACAGCTCTGCACTATCTATTCCCTCTGCTGTCTCTTTCATCACCCACAAACCCCCATCCTGCACAAAAAAAAACATAAAAATTGAATTGTCAATCACTGATGTCTGCACACAATTTTTTACTCTGCTCATCTACATACGGTTGCAGCATTCCTTCCTTCCCACGGCCAATACTTTTAAACTTGATCTTCCAGCTAGAGTGGTTGTTCCTCTGGTGTGGGTAATTTCCGGCACGTCTCTTACAGAGTTCATCTCAAGCTGCGGTCGAACATTCTTACATGTGCGTGCCATATTTCCTAGTTATAAACGGTGTGCTACTACATAGTAGCACGCCAATTAAAGCCTACTATTTACTACAAATGTTGGGAGTTGTAGTTGTCTTAACATCTTAACATCTTAAGGGCCGAGGTTTAATATCCTCCCTTAAGTTGACTTAACGGTAATGTTTTCATTTTGTCTCTATACAAACCATTAAACACAGCTTATTCCTCACTAACCCTTTTTGTTAGGCCACACTGCTCCGTTTTCCTCAACACACTCACGATGCGTTTTGTTGGCATGTGTTGGCAGTGCATGTCAACGTGATTGTTACTGCGTGGTGTGAGGAAGTGGAGGACTTCGTTCAATCACTATCAAACCATGAGTCTCAACCTTTATTCCTTTCACATTCAAAGTTTCTCTGATGTTAGACCTTGTTCCTCTGGTTCTCCAGGTTCCTTACTAGGGTTTCTAGAGCATTTGGAATTGGTCCCAGCTTTTTGTCCTCTGTATTTCATGTCAGTTGAAGCAGTGACAGTGCAGTGGTGGAACATGGAGCCAGAAGGGAACAAAACTGTGAGTGTAAGAAGGGGAATGTAAGAGAAGAGACTGCAGGAGAGGGAGTGTGAGAGATAGAGGGTAGAGAATGCAGGAGAGAGTGTGTGAGAGAGATAGAGGATAAAGACAGCAGGAGAGGGTGTGAGATAGAGGATAGAGACTGCAGAGAGATGCTAGAGACTGCAGGAGAAAGAATGTGAGAGAGAGGATAGAGGATGTGAGAGATAGAGAATAGAGACTGCAGGACAGGTGTGAGAGCTAGAGGATAGAAACTGCAGGAGGGAGAGTGTGGTGAGAGATAGAGGATAGAGACTGCAGGAGAGATAAAGGTGTGGAGATAGAGGATAGACACTGTTGGAGAGAGTGAGAGATATAGATGAGAGAGGAAGGGAGAGGATAGAGGATAGAAATCGGTCCTTACTGTCGTTCTCACTGTATGGGACTTAGTCTCATGTAGGGACCTTTACCTCGTTCTCACTGTATGGGACCTTTACGTCTTCTCACTGTATGGGACCTTTATTGTCTGTTCTCACTGTATGGGACCTTTACTGTCTGTTCTCACTGTATGGGACCTTTACTGTCTGTTCTCTCGTATAGGGACTTTTACTGTCTGTTCTCACTGTATGGGACCTTTACTGTCTGTTCTCACTGTATGGGACCTTAACTGTTGTTCTCACTGTATGGACCATTACTGTCTGGTCTCAATGTATGGGACCTTTACCGTCTGTTCTCTCTGTATGGGACCTTACCGTCTGTTCTCACTTTATGGGACCTTTACCGTCTGTTCCACTGTATGGGACCTTTACGTCTGTTGTCCCTGCATGGGACCTTTACCCTCTGTTCTCACTGTACGGAACCTTACCGTCTGTTCTCACTGTATGGGACCTTTTTACTGTCTGTTTCTACTGTATGGGACCTTTACTGTCTGTTCTACTGTATGGGACCTTACTCGGTTCACTGTATGGGACCTTACTGTTTGTTCTCACTGTATGGGACATTACTGTTCGTTCTCACGTGTGGGACCTTTACTGTCTGTTCTCACTGTATGGGACCATTACCGTCTGTTCTTACTGTATGGGACCTTTACCGTTGTTCTTACTGTATGGGACTTTACCGTTGTTCTCACTGTATGGGACCTTTACTGTCTGTTCTCACTGTATGGGAGCTTTACCGTCTGTTCTCACTGTGTGGGACCTTTACTGTCGTTCTCACTGTATGGGACCTTTACCGTCTGTTGTCCCTGCATGGGACCTTTACCTCTGTTCTCACTGTAGGGACCTTTACTGTCTGTTCTCACTGTATGGAACCTTTACCGTCTGTTCTCACTGTATGGGACCCTTTACTGTCTGTTCTTACTGTATGGGACCTTTACTGTCTGTTCTTACTGTATGGGACCTTTACTGTCTGTTCTCACTGTATGGACCTTTACAGTCTGTTCTCTGTATGGGACCTTTACCGTTGTTCTCACTGTATGGGACCTTACTGTCTGTTCCACTGTATGGGACCATTACTGTCTGTTCTTACTGTATGGGACCTTTACCGTCTTTTCTTACTGTATGGGACCTTTACCGTCTGTTCTCACTGTATGGGACCATTACTGTTGTTCTCACTGTATGGGAGCTTTACTGTCTGTTCTAGTATGGAGCGTTACTTGTTCTCACTGTATGGGACCTTTAGTCTGTTTTCTCTGTATGGGACCGTTACTATCTTTTCTCACTGTATGGGACCTTAACTGTCTGCTCTCTCTGTATGGGACCTTTACTATCTGTTCTCACTCACTGTATGGGACCTTTACTGCTGTTCTCTCTGTATGGGACCTTTACTATCTGTTCTCAACTGTATGGGACCTTTACTATCTGTTCTCTCTGTATGGGACCTTACTATCTGTTCTCACTGATTACATAGATTGCTCAACTAAACATATACACTATAAACATAAGAGGTTTTTCATTTTTTTCTTCACTAAATGTATTCGATATATTTAAAAGGCATTTCATACAGTTAGATTAGCTTTAGATAGTTTGTTAAGTTAGGCTACGTTAAGCTAGGTCATCCAAAATCTTTAGTAAAGTAACTCCAGCACACCTCAAATGGCACGGCCTTTGGTTGGTAGGTGCAACCCTCCCAGCCCTCCACTCAAGGGCCACAGCAATATGGCAACTGAAAGAAGTTGAGGAGCACACTACTACATTTTCAGTGTTTATTTCAGATGTTTGCATTTTGCTGAATAAACACTGAAAACGTAGTAGTGTGCTCCTCCAACTTCTTTTCAGTTACGTTAAGCTAGGTAACAACCTAGCGTTTTTCCTCTGACTGACCGTTCGATACTTTCGACCGGTCGGCCAGGAGGAAGCACTGTCGGTCGCGGCAAAAGAAACCATGAGTCTCAACTCTTATTCCTTTCACATTCAAAGTTTCTCTGATGATTAGACCTTGTTCCTCTGGTTCTCCAGGTTCCTTACTAGGTTCTTCTAGAGACATTTGGAATGGTCCCAGCTTTTTGTCCTCTGTATTTCATGTCAGTTGAAGCAGTGACAGTGCAGTGGTGGAACATGGAGCCAGAAGGGAAAAAACTGTGAGTGTAAGAAGGGGAATGTAAGAGAAAGAGACTGCAGGAGGGGAGTGTGAGAGATAGAGGGGTAGAGAATGCAGGAGAGAGTGTGTGAGAGAGATAGAGTATAAAGACAGCAGGAGAGGGTGGTGAGATAGAGGATAGAGACTGCAGGAGAGATGCTAGAGACTGCAGGAGAAAGAATGTGAGAGAGAGGATAGAGGATGTGAGAGATAGAGAATAGAGACTGCAGGACAGAGTGTGGAGAGCTAGAGGATAGAACTGCAGGAGGAGGAGAGTGTGTGAGAGATAGAGGATAGAGACTGCAGGAGAGATAAAGGTGTGTGAGAGATAGAGGAAGACACTGTTGGAGAGAGTGAGAGATGATAGATGAGAGAGGAAAGGTGAGAGATAGAGGATAGAAATGGGTCCTTTACTGTCTGTTCTCACTGTATGGGACCTTTACTGTGTTCTCACTGTATGGGACCTTTACCATCGTTCTCACTGTATGGGACCTTACTGTCTGTTTCTACTGTATGGGACTTTATTGTCGTTCTCATGTATGGGACCTTTACTGTCTGTTCTCATGTATGGGACCTTACTGTTGTTCTCTGTATGGGACTTTTACCGTCTGTTCTCATGGGACCTTTACTGTCTGTTCTCACTGTATGGGACCTTAACTGTCTGTTTCACTGTATGGGAACATACTGTCTGTTCTCACTGTATGGGACCTTTACCGTCTGTTCTCTCTGTATGGGACCTTTACGTCTGTTCTCACTTTATGGGACCTTTACCGTCTGTTTCTCACTTTATGGGACCTTTACGTTGTGTCCCTGCATGGCTTTACCCTCTGTTTCACTGTATGGACCTTTACTGTCTGTTCTCACTGTATGGAACCTTTACGTCTGTTCTCATGTATGGGACCTTTACTGTCTGTTCTTACTGTATGGGACCTTTACTGTCTGTTCTTACTGTATGGGACCTTTACTGTACTGTTCTCGTATGGGACCTTTACTGTCTGTTCTCACTGTATGGGACCATTACGTCTGTTCTCACTGTGTGGGACCTTTACTGTCTGTCTCACTGTATGGGACCATTACCGTCTGTTCTACTGTATGGGACCTTTACCGTCTGTTTTACTGTATGGGACCTTTACCGTCTGTTCTCACTGATGGGACCTTTACTTGTTCTCACGTATGGGAGCTTTACCGTCTGTTTACGTGGGGACCTTTACTGTCTGTTCTCACTGTATGGGACCTTTACCGTCTGTTGTCCCTGCATGGGACCTTTACCCTCTGTTCTCACTGTATGGGACCTACTGTCTGTTCACTGTATGGAACCTTTGCCGTCTGTTCTCACTGTATGGGAACCTTTACTGTCTGTCTTAATGTATGGGACCTTTACCCTGTTGTCCCTGCCATGGGACCTTTACCTCTGTTCTCACTGTATGGGACCTTTACTGTCTGTTCTCACTGTAGGAACCTTTACCGTCTGTTTTCACTGTATATGGACTTTTACTGTCTGTTCTCATGTATGGGACCTTTACAGTCTGTTCTCTGTATGGGACCTTTACGTCTGTTCTCACTGTATGGGACCTTACTGTTGTTCTCACTGTATGGGACCATTACTGTCTGTTCTTACTGTATGGGACCTTTACCGTCTTTTCTTACTGTATGGGACCTTTACCGTCTGTTCTCCACTGTATGGGACCATTACTGTCTGTTCTCACTGTATGGGAGCTTTACTGTCTGTTCTCACTGTATGGGAGCTTTATGTCTGTCTGTTCTCACTGTTATGGGACCTTACTGTCTGTTTTCTCTGTATGGGACCGTTAATTTTCTCACTGTATGGGCCTTTACTGTGCTCTCCTCTGTATGGGACCTTTACTATTGTTCTCACTCACTGTATGGGACTTACTGTCTGTTCTCTCTGATGGGACCTTTTATCTGTTCTAACTGTATGGGACCTTTCTATATGTTTCTCTGTATGGGACCTTTATATCTGTTCTCACTGATTACACTAGTTGCTCAACACAACATATACATATAAACATATAGAGGTTTTTCATTTTTTTCTTCACTAAAATGTATTCGATATATTTAAAAGGCATTTCATACAGTTAGATTAGCTTTAGATAGTTTGTTAGTTAGGCTACGTTAAGCTAGGTCATCCAAAATCTTTAGTAAGTACACTCCAGCACACCTCAAATGGCACGGCCTTGGTGGTAGGTGCAACCCTCCCAGCCCTCCACCTCAAGGGCCACAGCAATATGGCAACTGAAAAGAAGTTGGAGGAGCACATACTAACATTTTCAGTGTTATTTCAGAGTGTGCATTTTGCTGAAATAAACACTGAAAACGTAGTAGTGTGCTCCTCCAACTTCTTTTCAGTTACGTTAAGTCAGGTAGAAGTTAAGATAGGTCACATTCCTAGCGATGTTCCCCACCTTGACTGATCCGTTCGAACTTTCGGACTGGTTACGGCAGGAGGACCCAGCACTCCGTCAGGTCGCGGCAACAAGCAGCCGCTTCCGACAGTTACCGGCGATTTCCCCCTCCCCCGGCGTCCGCAGGTCACAATAGAGGACCGCACGAGGGACGAGGGTTTTCCACCATGTCGATCGTCCTTCCCGCCCGATTTTCGGCCGATACGATCAGTCCCGGACAGTGGCTGCATTTTTGGATGCAATAATTTCTGTTACTGACCCAACCCCGACACACTAAACTATCGGGCGATCGGACCGAAAATCTCATCGTGTTTACCCAGCTTTAGACTAGTGAGGTAAGTAAAGGGTTCCTGTTAAATAGGCTACCTTGACGTGGGGGCAGGCTCTTTTGTTGGCAAAATCTTTATCTTCGGAATTATTGTCCTGTACAAATAAATGATGCCAGGTTCAAAATGGCTATCTCGATCCCACCCACAAGCCACGCCCACCATGTTCGTGGGTCGTCGCACGCCATGTATACCCCTTGGCGCGGCAATCCAATTGTTGGCCTCAGGCTCCCCGGCAAAAAACACTAGAGGGACACCCTTTTTTGTTTGTCACCTTGCTCATTTTTTGTTAAAAGAAACTACGACAGGACTTTTCCCACCATTTAACCATAATCATACTTGGTTTTTTTTGAGACACCCAGTTGCCCTTTAAGCCCTCTTGGTTTGGACTAGGTAAGTATAAAAACAGAGAACGCATCTGGCTAAATGGAAATATGAACATAAGACTACAGATTATTAACATCTATTTAATTTCAAAAGGACATTTACTGAAATTCAGGTAAAACAGACATATGGTTGACATGAAATAATTGACTAATCTGAAACATTTTTCGGTCCTTAACACTCGGTTAGGGGGCACAGCAGTTACAGAGACTATAATTTCCATTTTTCCTGTACGTATAAACCAGAAGGGAAAAGTATACACACCAGATCCTAAGTCTGTGCCATAAACCAATTGCAGATTCACCCATGGGAACAAACTGACCCCTTCCCCACCACCCTACAATAAGCACTCTTTCCCTCCCCGTAACAAACAAAAGCTTAACTTACATGTCATTTGGATTTTATATTGTTCCACATGAATTGACCACTGTTTTCTTGTTGTATGTTAATTAAACAGACAAACTAATGAGATTTTGCATCAGTAGCCAGATGCAGCATCGGAACAATGGGCAGGGCGTTTGTAGAAAGACCATTGGCAAACTAAGATATTAATTTGTAAGGTTTTTCCAAAGCCTGCTCAGTATGATCGATTTTTGAATAATTTTATACATTAAATGTGGTACGTAACACTTTGTTTTTCAGAGTAGAATTATTTGGTTCTAAATCTATTCGGCCGTAGTTAAACTTGACATGTGGTTTCAGTTTTTTGGCCTGGGTATAGGACCATTATACCTTGGTTTTTCCTTTTCCCCCCCTTTCCCAGTTTGGTTGCACTGAAAGAGGGGCTCTGTAGGAATCTTACCCCAATGAATTACCATACAGAGTTGTTGTATTGGGTCCTGGCACTGTTAACCGACCCCGTCACCGCGGCATGTCCCACCGTTAGTCGTCCTTTACTGTTCAAACACTGAAGAATAGTATATTGTTGTATTCAATTAGATCAACGGACTTGAAATGTATTCTATGCAAGACGTTTCGATAGTCATCTTCCTTTTTTCCCCTTTCCGAAACTGGCGTTCTCCATCAGAATGACTGGACCGACATCTTTGGCAATTATGCACCTTGGGAAAATCACCAAAGTAGCATATCACAGCCATGGTGTAAGGGTGTTGATTAGAATAGGTGGATAAGATTGGGTGTATAGAACCCCGCCCAGAGTAAGGTGTAAAGGGATGTCCTTACTTCACCAAAAACCTCATAATCCCACACCAACTAATGGCACCCAAATGTAGTGTAGTTAAGTCACTTACCTAACAATACCACCCAGCTCACATGGGTTTCTACGGTAGTCCCACACCAAACGTCCCAAACAAATACTTACCAGGAGGATAGCAGAGTCCCTATTATGGACACTGCCTGCTAGCGGGCCTACAGGAGATTTTTGGCCATGAGTACTGCAGCCAACGGCTCCACCCCTCCCTAACCACCATCACCTCTCCATCCCTACTCACCCGTTTAGTATCACCTCCCCCTAGCATAAAAACCTTCACAGTAATACATTTCCCAAATGTTCGCCACCCAAAAACACACACAAGCCTATTTTGTTTTTTAGAAGACGACCCCAAACTCTACTTACCTCTCCTCTTTCCCCCGGCGACCGTTGACGCCTGCCCGGTTCAGCCGCGTCTGGATGGCGATGACGCTCCACCCAAAGCCACAGACCGCGGCACCTCGGATGGTCCCGCCCCTTGATTGCATTCCTCTGCAAGAAGACGGGCCCGGTGAGGCGGGGAGGGCATACGAGGGTGACCTCCGCTAAGTAGCAGTTGGGGCGGGATTCTCTAAAAAACAAAATTATATACGCCGGTTGGCGGGCGGCGAGTGCCAAGGGGGGACCTATAAAAAAATGGTTTTCTAAGGGCTGGACATCCTACCGCCTTTTATTTAACAAAGAATGTACTGGCAGGGACAGTTGGTGTCGAAAACCACCCAAACTCCCATATCTAGGCTGGGTTTCTCTCCTACTATGCGAAGTCCTTGGTAAGGCTTGACCTTTTGCACATCACCCCTAACAGCCATCCACCTGTGGTGGATATTATAGCAGCCACAGACAGCCTCATCCACAGTAATTAAGGTTATCAACAGAGTGAGGAAGCAGAACAACTCGCACCCTATAGGTATCGCACCCGGGCACCCAGTAGCCCGTGCTAAAACTTCCTTACTCTATCTCTGACTTACACCAGGAGGCAAGAAGAGCCTTAACATCCCTACAAGAAAGGTACCAAGTTATCCACATAACGGCAGAAAAGGAAGATGCACATTGGGACTCACACCTCCAGAACTCCCACACGGACTATGGGTGCACTGCTCACTGCCGATAACAACCAACATCATGAGGCTTTAACAAGGGATCCCACCAGCCGTTACAAGACAAAAGTCATCGACGTACTACAAACACAGCTTCCAAAAGGACTCACAGCCATGGGGCACCCCCTCCCCCCCCGAGCATTTGTATCAGCGAACTCTACCCTGGGGAGGAACCCATCACATGAATATATGGACTACCCAAAGATACATTAAGGAAGGGGCCCCACCTAAGGACTATAGTCAGCCCCAGCATCAAATCCCCCGGTAAAATTACAACCGGTGGCAACATACAGCTAACATCTTAGGACTTGTGGGAAGTTCTACCAGCATCACAACCTACCAGAACTCTCAGGAGCTTCACACAACAGATTGAGATCTAGTACATACGTTGTAGAAGCCACAACTATGGCCGTTCCTCTGATGTGACATCTCTCCTCCTGATACCACCCAAGCGAGGCTGTGGACCATGGTGAGAAAACGCGCCTGGCCAAGCACAGCACTCCCTTACCAGCATCAAATGCTCCGTTTCTGCAAACCAGAACAGGGGCCTGTTCCTTGTGGACTTGTGACCCATGACTACCACCACTATATTCACAAATACAGAGGGATAAGTTCGATAAGAACAACAGGAATTGCCCTATGGGATCACCCAATCTCCAGTTTACCTCTTGTGGCCAACCTTTACATGGGAACAGTAGAAACGAAACACCAGGCGCTTTGTTTACATACCACCTTTAAGCGGCATCAGCACCAGCCAATGGTTAAGCATATGTTGATGACTACCGGGTTAAATACCACAGAAGGAAGTACAAGCTTTCACAGAACACATAATGCGGTGGACAAACAATTAAATTCAAAGGGAAGAGGTAAAAACAAACAAACGGCCTCTATTTGGACTGAATTGGTAGAACGTTTAAGGCCGAACCCCAATGGTTAAACTGGACAGTAGAGGTCCCTACAGCGACAACCATTTTAACACACAACAGATCAGATTGATTGTTCTGACTACACCACCACCACAATTTAGATCACAGCTGGGGGTCATCAGAACCTGCAGACAACCCGAGCCGAGAAACAATACACTAGCACAGAGGCGGAAGGACTTATAAAGAAATTGAACATCCTCACAGAGCGGACGGCCCTTAAAACTTGTGGATATCCAGGACTGGGCTTGTCAAAAGACCCAGAGAAGGCAAAAGAAAAAGAACACGAATACACCAACACGTGAAGGGCGAAGGCGAAAGAAAGACAGGAGGAAGAACCATGTCATCCCATATATAGCAGGGGTCTCGAGAAATTAACCGACAGAATTTTCCAACAACCACAAAACACCACATTCGTATCCCGTCTGCTTTTTTAAATCCGAACACAACACACTGCACCCCCCGGCAGCCAATTCGGTACACCCCACGACTCAAGACACCAATATCCATAATAATCAAGAAAAAGCGGCATAATATATGCAGTGCAGTGCTAGTGAAGAATGCTCTGATTTGATGTGGGTGGAGGACACCCACAAACAGTTTCACTGCATCAACTATGGCCATTACGCACAGAAGAGCACAATTCCTCGGGTCAGGACTCACCGTGTATGTCATCTTTAGGATAATTCGGATCTAACATTTGAAGATTGTAATGTTAACAATGGCGATAGGGAACGTGCTGACTGTTTCAAGAGATTTGGTGTTTAAGGAGGCCCAGTTATGTGTAATATGATATAACACCCCTTTTTTTTCCCCAAGAAACAAAGCCCCTAAATAGTACCCCGGTGGTGGGGGTTCGAAACCCCAATGTCTGCCCCCAATTTGTACATTACTGCCTGTTTTAACACCTTCTACTTCTTTTTTGGTCGCGTTTACTATTACAACCATCTAGCCACAATCTAATCACATCCTTAACAACCTGGCTGTGATAGGCTACCCTTCGGATTTGACCAGGGTACACTAATGGCCACTATGATTCTTGTACAAAGTCATCTGAATGCAGAAAGTCAACCGTCGGTTATGGACTCATTTTTGCACCGAACAGTCTCAAGACACTACATTTAACGTTACAGTTGATCTAATGAATACCAACAGTATCACTACCATCGACCGTGCTTTTTATGAATGGAACCTTACAAAAGCGATCCCCTAGACTTAATATTCTACTTACATATAATGAATGCTCTATGTTCTCTCTATCTTGATAACTGGCAATTTCGGTCACGAAACATGACCCTGAGATTTCTGTTGGTGGAAATATCTGATGGTGTGGGCAGTTTCCCCCCATGCATGTGCCGAGTTCGGCGCAGTACCAGACATAACGCGTCAGTTTTAGTAAATCACGGGTTTGCTTTTTTCAGATCATGCAGTTTCCACCTATGGGACCACATTTTGACATCAGTCTGTCCACATGCACTGCTGCCAGCAGCATCGTTGACTCCCTCTCTTTTTTTCCCCCCCCCCCTTTGCCCCCCCTTTTCTGCTTGTGACCACACCAGTATTGGTCCTGGCAGAGACACTCTCCATAATTAGCAGCCAGTCCTCCGTTAATGACGCCATGGATAGTCGTTATATAATCTTAGCCTAACAGTAGTAACCTTCTGCAGATCTGCCACAATCCAGGCATAGCCTTTTTGCCACCATGTGAAATTCACTCTGAAACAGGCACCATTGAAACACCTGAGCACCCTATACCACGGATCCAGACTAACACTAACCTTTAGGTTCATACTTTCCTGCGTACCCTTCCACCACAGCTAAGTCCAAATGTTAGTCACTCATGGGGTTTAGGGCAGCCCCAACAACCCTCCCCACAGACGAGAAAATGACCGTAGAGAGTCGTATAAAGAAGGTACTCTTCACGTTCTTCACAGTTTTTTAGTATTATATCAATCGTGAGAAAAGGCCGATTACAACTGTCCAGTGCTCTAAGAATGCTGGGTAGTTCAGGACATGCAAAAGGCACCATTTAACTAACCCTTTACAGACATACACCTCCCTGTCTAGCAACAAGAAATGGATTTTGTCTCAGAAATGGCGATGGAGGGGGAAGGGGAGTAAATGCCCAAAATAATTCTTTTGATTTTTCCGCTAAATCGTGACTTTTTCTTTGAGCATGATCAGTTAAACATTTCATGGATTTAGTAATAATGGTCCACTTACTCGTAGTGTTAGACATGGAGACATTGTAGAACATCTAGATTGGTGGGGCTCTAGACCTACCATTTTGAGTTTTACATTCAAACCTAGGGGTGTAGACAAAGTAAGCATAATTTCATTGATTGTACTATCACTTGTTTGTAATTCGTTTAGTAAGTAGTAGTACCATTTATTTGCTATAGTGTTATTTGGTATACTTAATAAATTATATTAACATTTTTCTTCGTGAAAAAGCCACGCACAATTTCAACCTAAGAGATAAAAACGGTGTAGGAGGGACCCCCCTTTCCCCCTTTTTTTTTTCTTCCCGTTTCCCTTTCCCCTTGGCTTCTGTGGCAGACAGAGATTTAGTGTTTATTCTGGGGTGATGTGCATTTGAAATTGTCTTTTATTTCCACAGATAAAACATTGTTCAATATAACGAAATGGCTTCGTGTCTGGTTTATGCCCTTTGGCTATTCAAAGTACCTACAGTGCCACATTTGACATGTTACACCCGGCTTCACTTACTACCACCTCAGTGTCAGTTTCTAAAAACGTTTCCACCAATTACCGACACAGACTTCAAGCCTCTCTCCTAAGGCCGTCTCACCACCTGCCACCTCGACCACATTACCTACTTTCTATTCCCCATCACATTTACACCAGCCCTAAGTCCTTTTTTAATTATCCCTATCCATGGGTTTTCTTTCTCCTGGTAATTGTCCTCACCTCATTCCAACTATTTGTATTCCCAACTATTTACAAAAAAGCCTTCTCATGGATAAATCTGGCCTGAAAACTGGTCAATCCACTTTTTCTGACAATCACCACACCCTCTGACAATCGTACAAGCTTCTGGGCTTTTCAGCCCCGCACCCCCAACCCACTATCACGGAAACGGCGTTCTCACTAGAAGTTCGCCAACTCACCTCTTCTGCTTAATGCTATTAATCGACTAAGGCAACATTTTTTATGCACTTATCTGCTGACCTTTCCTGCTCTTCCCTTCAGCCGTTTGATACAGTGGATAACCCCATTTTACTGTCTTCACATCTTAGTCCTCCAAGTAGCATGGGTTCTTCAATCGAGCCCCCCCTGGATGTACCAAGTGTTTCAGTTTTTCGTGTCCATATTTTTGATCTCAATCAAATCCTCTTCACCGCTCTGTGACCCGTGGTGTACGGAAAGCTCCAGAGTACTTGGACCTCTTCTTCCTATTCGTTTACCACGCACTTTGCTGGGCCCAGTTCCTTAGTCACTGGATTATCTTAATTTAACCATTACTCGTATTTGTCTAGGATGGATACACAAAATTTTACAACTATGTATATATCCCCTTATGACTCATTACTTCTGAATACATCCCGGGTTCACTGGCTGCATTTCCTAATGCCCATCTCTGCGTTTATGTCTTTCCTTGGTCCTCAACCCCATTTTCTCTGCTTCCCCCAAAAAGGATAAGACATCAAACTTGTCTTTTATTTTCACCACCCCCTCCGATTTCAATACCCCACCTTAAATAATCATGTTACTATCCACTCAATGCCACACCCAAATCCCAAATTCACTTTTTATCCCAACCCACTAAGATGCTGGGCAGAACTTCCGACTCAGAACTTTCCCTTTAAAACACCATCTTAATATCAATCGTCCAACTCCTGTCGGTACAGCCTCCAACCCAACATTCGAATGCACCTAAATCATTCCTTTTCATTAGAATGGCTGAACAAATCTATGTTAATGACATTATTCACGCTCTCGGTTTATGCGAATACTGGTAAACAAAAAAAAAACCCCTCCTATGTGGTTTTGTACCCAAGCACACGACTTGGTAACCCTCAATCCATACTTAATTTATGCTGCCATAGGCTCATTCCCTCTCTTCCCGCTGCTCACACCCGCTGCACATCCGTTTAGTTGCAATCTCCTACACTGGCTACTAATATACCACTAAAGGATCCCAAATGTCTAAGCTTTTGCGCGAAATTATACACTACAAAGGCTCATTCATCTAATAACAGCATTTCCCCATATATCATCTATGATCTGATAAAACAGATACTTACACCAATTGTGTGTTTTGTAACCTCTTGCTCTGCTAATGATCTTCAGTCCTATCATTTGCTGCTCCTAATCACTCCTACCCACACATACGCCGTTTTCCTTTCACAGCGACTTTTCTACGTGCTCCCCCTCTGCTTCTGGAACTCTTCTAAACTCGCTTTTTATACGCGCAAGGGCCATCAGACTCATATCTTCATATACGCAAAATCAACAAAATACCTCTTCAGGCAAGGTTACAATCTGGCGCTGCGGGCCCGCGGAACTTCACCTCCTCTTTTTATTATGACCCATCGCAGACCTCCGCTTAGTTATCCACCTCCACACTAACAAATTTATTACTGATCTCGCCTTCAACTTATCGTCTCATCCCATCGCCATCTCAGACTGTAAAGATTCGGGCAACCCGGGTTATCCCCTCCATCCTATTTCTGACCACACAGAAGCGGTAACTACCACAATGATGCTGCTTTGACCAGCAACTTACATTTTTTTTCTGAACCTTTTTTTATTACTGGCACTACCTTCTTGTTTATCGAAATATGTCATTGTTTTTTCCTTTGCTATCTTTAATGTAACGTGTAAATTTGAGCCTCGGCAAGATGTTGGCGCTTATTATAAATTCACTAAAATAACGACTAATAATATTATGTTATGGTTGTATGTTAATATTAATAGTTGATAATTTACATTTTTTACATACATATCAGACTTGCCCTATGGTGTAATAGCGCTATCTACCACTGAACACTAGCTAGTGATCCAAAAACGCAATGCAATCTCAAGTAACCACACTATAAAATTTTTACATAATTATAACGGGATTCGGATAAACTGATTTCCGCTGTCGCATACATGCTTGATCACATAGGCAATGAGATTTCTTCCACTGAAGAGCGTACAATCTAAGGGGATGGAACAATACAGGATACAAGTTGGCGGGTGATTTTTTCCTTTTGATTGGGAACACAAGTGCATTAAAAGGTCTACAACAATTGTAATTTGTTGCCGGATACGGTAGGAGAACAGGTAGTTTGCAAAGTCTGCAATGGATGTCACCTGGAAAAGCATTTCGACCGACCCCCGGAAGTGAGTTCCAAAGGTAACGTTTTCTTATGGGCCCAGCCACAAATGCTGGAGGGGACTTTTTAGCAGTGTTTCGTTGGGGGTTTTGTTGGAGAACTTGCCCGAGAAGAGACGTTCTTGAGAGGAATCGGAAATAGGCATGGCCAAGAACATTAGGGACCCAGCAGAGAAATAAGTAGGGAGTGCAGTATTGAGTGAAGGATTTAAGTGAAAAGACCAGGTCGTGAAATGTTCTTTGTTGATGAGACAGCCACCTATGGACGAATTGTTTATCTCGGGCGTCCTGTGGGGTTCCTTTTTCTTTTGGGGCTCTTTTGACAGGAAAGAAGATGATCGAGCTGCCGAGTTAAGATAGACTGGAGAGAAGCCAGATGATAGGCAGGGAGTACCAAGTTAGTGATGACATGTACCAGTTAGTCAAGACAGGGAGAGTACTATGGGCATGCATGCGAATTAATAGTGGAGTAAAAGGAGGATATTAGCCATATGCGCAAGGAGGCCAAATAGGACACGATTTTAGTAGTGGCGTTGTTACCTTCCGTTAGGTAGATAATGGAAAGAAAGAGAGGGTCAAAGATAACTTCAATGCAGCGTGCCGCAGATTCAAAATTGGTTCTTATGACCCATATCCGACTCAATACGAGAGACGGAGGGTGGACTACGTCCCAGTTTGGGTGGGAATTAAATTATGGGCGACGTATTTCGGCACCATGGCTGGCAGGTGTTGATTAAGAACGAGCCTACTCTGCGGTGCACCCAATCCCACACTAACTAAGCATTGCAACAAGCGCAGAGAAGGGGTGAGCTATGCAAGCCCGAGGGATCAGCGGTTTTGGAACGTAAACAGCATCTGTAGCCCCTTTGGGCAGCATGATCTGGCAACCGCGGGTCTAATTAAAGCAAAAAAAACAGGCTTGTCGCGCGCAATATTTCCCCTCTTTTCGTTAGGAGAGCTGGACATACCCTTCGAAAAAAACTTATGTTGAAGTTTGCTCTGGGTCTAGGCTTGAACTGACACCACAACTTCTCTTTTCGCATGTGGCGAGGGGGGACTCCATTCTAAAATCGGCTGATGGAGCCCTGTGTTTTCCAGCTATGCGCCATGGCCACTGACTTCCTCTACTGAAAGTGGATGTCCAAACCTTGCGCAGCCCTTCCCGATGTTGTGGGATGTTGTGTGTTTTTAAACATCTGCTATGATGATTGGATCCAACCAGGGTGAAATAGTTCCCTATTAATCTACCTCTAGATTGTCTTATACATGGTCTTGAGAGATAGTGTTAAGCGCTTTTTTGAGTGAGTAGACTATTTTTGTATTTTTTTCTTGCAGAACATGCCATGACTTACATCATTTATTATTAACAAACCTGTAGAAGAAAAAGATGGGAGTGGAATTACAACAAACAAGGTCTCGACATCTACCATTAATTGCCTTGAGCAATTCACCCGCTGGTTAGTGAGACAAGGAAATTATATACCGCGTCTATGGTCACACGGTATGTGAAGAGAAAGTCAAACTGTGGCTTACTATGTGCATAAGCTATTATAATTATATGGATAGCTTAGAGAACTTAATTTAAAACCTATTATCCATGGTACACACCCTACATGTGTCCGTTTGGCCTAATTTTTAGATGTTGTTTTAACTTCGCACTGTTCCCCTGCTGTAAAAGATATTATGGATTTAACTTCAATTCACCGTTACATTATTACTAAAAAATAGCATGCAATTATCTAATGAGATGGTTCTCAGTGGTATTCCTATTCTAATAAACCCATCGTGAAATGGTGTAGACATGGGTCACAGAATCAGACCCCCCGCCACCCCGATTTCACCCCACGCTAAGACAGTCGCTGAATGTATCCCCACACGCCGCGCTAACCTCCACGGTGTAACAGCACCATAACAACGGCTTAACGGATCCCACGTAAATAACGCTTGACTTGCTGGCACTGTCCTCGGGGGATATTGCTAGGATTCAGGGAATCAAAACACTATGTGACCGAAGAGCCGGTGCAGGGCGATGTTTTTACTGTTGCATAATCTACGATCTTATTTTTTTGATCTAGTACATAAGCTGGGGGTTACCATTTGGTTAATAGACAAATTTACTCGGTTAATTCGAACCAATAGGTTGGAACATTTGTCCCCGTTTGGCGGACGTTTTCGACAACATTGTTCCTTTTTTACTCCCTTATTCGTGCGTATTTTGTATACATACCCTATAATAGTTTTTTAAACGACTGCCTCTTCATTTTAGGTCAATTTACAGACCAGATAATCCTCTGGTGCATGATCTACTGTATATATTATATATTTTTTACGTTCTTTTTTTCATTCCGTCCCCTTTTTTCCCCCATCATATATTTGTCATTTGCCGGGATGTGCTATTACCATATTCTTTAGTTGTATAAGATGATTTTTTCTTGAGCTGGCTCAGCTCGTTCTTATAATTAATGTATAGTGTGATAGCTGCCAGCATATAGCCACTCCATACTTCCATGTTTTAATATTAAAAATGTTGATATAATTTTTTTGCAGTGTATATGCACGTTGCACAGTTGAATGATACATTTTCCTTTTTTATGTTATGTTTGGCCGTTGCTGGTGGATTCGGTTGATCTGCTATACACCCCAGCTACTTGATTTGTCCCTGGGTGGGATTACCTGGTGTGACAACTTGTGAGTACGGATCTGCAACTATCTTCGCCTCTTTCCTGAACAATTCCCATTCATTAACATAGTCTCCTCTGTTTTGTCCAGACTATCGCTCCCTCTAACCATCTTCCAGGTGATTTTTGAAACCCAACTGAAATTATCTTAACCTCTCATTAGCATCCTACATTAGCTTGTTATGCCTTTTATGTATACAAGTAGATGGCCAGTAACTAACCTTTTCCCCCCCCTCCCCTACATACCCCTGCGTTTAAAGAGCCCGCTGCATGAATAAAAAACGCTGCACTTTACCGGTTTTTGCCTATTTGTTCCTGGTGGAGACATTCAAAGCCGGTCGATTGTATTCCATAGAGCCCCCGTGATCGCATGTTACGTACGAACAGTCACAAATGGATGTACCAAGAGTTACGCTGACTTTATAGGTACATTTTTTTTACTAATGTCAGTGAGCGCCTTGGCCGTTCTACTTTCCGTTTTTCCCTGCACCATAAATTACAGTGTCAATATTAACTTGCAGAAACTATACCAACGCCTACCGATCTAATAATGGCCTCTTAACGACGAACGCATCTTATAGACAGCACATACGATAGCCGCCCACGTAACAAGACCCTTATATCTAACGGCAATAAAAGCAAGCTTTGATAGCTTGGTGCCATTGCCATAAAGGATTGTCAATAGAAAGATGTCACATCAGTTGCGCCCCCCTCTTCCCTGGAAACAGCCCAGACAGGGTCCCAAATTAAAAACAAAGCTAATTGCCTTTAATCTTTTTTTAGTACCTGCTATTGTTATTCCACTGTCTAGTTTATCATCGCACCCTGTGCTTTACTTAGATTTAGACCTTTTCCTTCCTGTAAAATATAATCTTCCACGTAAAATATCCATTTATACAACTGTATGGGACCTTTACTGTCTGTTCTCACTGTATGGGACCTTTACTGTCTGTTCTCTCTGTATGGGACTTTTACCGTCTGTTCTCACTGTATGGGACCTTTACTGTCTGTTCTCACTGTATGGGACCTTAACTGTCTGTTCTCACTGTATGGGACCATTACTGTCTGTTCTCACTGTATGGGACCTTTACCGTCTGTTCTCTCTGTATGGGACCTTTACCGTCTGTTCTCACTTTATGGGACCTTTACCGTCTGTTCTCACTGTATGGGACCTTTACCGTCTGTTGTCCCTGCATGGGACCTTTACCCTCTGTTCTCACTGTACGGAACCTTTACCGTCTGTTCTCACTGTATGGGACCTTTTACTGTCTGTTCTTACTGTATGGGACCTTTACTGTCTGTTCTTACTGTATGGGACCTTTACTGTCTGTTCTCACTGTATGGGACCTTTACTCACTGTATGGGACCTTTACTGTCTGTTCTCACTGTATGGAACCTTTACCGTCTGTTCTCACTGTATGGGACCTTTACCGTCTGTTCTCACTGTATGGGACCTTTACTGTCTGTTCTCACTGTATGGGACCTTTACTGTCTGTTCTCACTGTATGGGAGCTTTACTGTCTGTTCTCACTGTATGGGAGCTTTACTGTCTGTTCTCACTGTATGGGACCTTTACTGTCTGTTTTCTCTGTATGGGACCGTTACTATCTTTTCTCACTGTATGGGACCTTAACTGTCTGCTCTCTCTGTATGGGACCTTTACTATCTGTTCTCACTCACTGTATGGGACCTTTACTGTCTGTTCTCTCTGTATGGGACCTTTACTATCTGTTCTAACTGTATGGGACCTTTACTATCTGTTCTCTCTGTATGGGACCTTTACTATCTGTTCTCACTGATTACACTAGATTGCTCAACTAAACATATACATATAAACATATAGAGGTTTTTCATTTTTTTCTTCACTAAATGTATTCGATATATTTAAAAGGCATTTCATACAGTTAGATTAGCTTTAGATAGTTTGTTAAGTTAGGCTACGTTAAGCTAGGTCATCCAAAATCTTTAGTAAAGTACACTCCAGCACACCTCAAATGGCACGGCCTTTGGTTGGTAGGTGCAACCCTCCCAGCCCTCCACCTCAAGGGCCACAGCAATATGGCAACTGAAAAGAAGTTGGAGGAGCACACTACTACATTTTCAGTGTTTATTTCAGATGTTTGCATTTTGCTGAAATAAACACTGAAAACGTAGTAGTGTGCTCCTCCAACTTCTTTTCAGTTACGTTAAGCTAGGTACACACCTAGCGATTTTTCCTCCTGACTGACCGTTCGATACTTTCGACTGTTCTCACTGTATGGGACCATTACTGTCTGTTCTCACTGTGTGGGACCTTTACTGTCTGTTCTCACTGTATGGGACCATTACCGTCTGTTCTTACTGTATGGGACCTTTACCGTCTGTTCTTACTGTATGGGACCTTTACCGTCTGTTCTCACTGTATGGGACCTTTACTGTCTGTTCTCACTGTATGGGAGCTTTACCGTCTGTTCTCACTGTGTGGGACCTTTACTGTCTGTTCTCACTGTATGGGACCTTTACCGTCTGTTGTCCCTGCATGGGACCTTTACCCTCTGTTCTCACTGTATGGGACTGATGTGTTTGAAAACAAAAAAACTGAATCCTGTTCTGTGTCAGGGAGAGGGAGGATTCTGTGCCATATGTGATTGGTGTCAGCTTCTAGGAGCAAGGCTGCAACTTCCTTGTTTTGATCTGTTGAGCACTACAGAGTATGTGCCTGTAGGCAGACAAAAGCTGGAGGTTTACCCAGCTAAGTGGATTATGGAGCTGACCCTATTGCCTGGAGACTTAAGTTCTCCTTTAAAGGAAGCATTTCTGTCCACTTCTTAGAATATATGACAATTGTCATAAAGATAGAACGGATGGTGACACATATTATATAATTTGTTATCTGGTTTGGCTAAATTGCTCATTATTTGGCAGGTTATCCCTCGTATCTCTTCCTTATGAAGAGTAGGTTAGGGAGTACAGCAGCACACCCTGATCATTCAGAAAACATCAGCTATCTCCAACAAACAATGAAGTCAGAAATATGTATCAAATGACTTGGATTGTACAAACGCAAAAGGTACATGTAAAAACTTTAAGGACTAGGCCCCACTGTGTGTTTTGCGTTCTGTTTGTCCTTTGCAATCTGAAAAACATTTACATTTTAAGTTATAGTGGGAACCACCATTTTTGTCTGTTCTGTCCAGATCGCACTTACACAAGTCTATGGAAGCATGTAAGAAAGGTTAATAAAAGATACAAATGCAAAGGGCATTCATTATTAACGTATATTAATACCCATTTATACCCATAATCCTTGGGGAATAGCCACAAACGCATGGTAATAAGGCAAAGAAATGCATGCTTCATGAGTTGCAGTGGGGCCTCAGCCTAAGAGTAAATTATTATTTATCCTCCATCATGCACACACTGTAATTCAAATAACATGATCCTCCAATTGTCTTTTTTTAGGCAATTTATACTCCTGAAACACTGAAAGGAACTTCTGCTCCTTAACCAATGTGTTGGTGTTGTGGGCCTCATAACGGCAAACAATTATGTTAATTTAACTTCTTTTGACCAACAATTACACTGCCTCTGTGTAAGCCGTGGTATTTAGAATCTAAGTGATATATTACTTTAATCAGCAGTTTTTTTTAAACTTTAAAAGATAACGTATGCCATCCTCCCCATTCTTTTTTCCTGATTTTGAGCCTCTCTGCCTATAAGTAGCCTGCTGTGAATGGGACGTAACAATTCGGTCTGCCTCTAACTGTCACTCAACACAGCATGCCGCAAAAACATTCCTCCACCCACCCTGATCAGCTTGATTATGCAGGACATTTCAAGTTTGTTGACTGTCAGAGGAGAGGTGTTGTAACAGACATTCCCACCAGCCAATGACAAGTGCTGTGTTAACCACGGGCCTGGGCCATCTAGGAGGCGGGCTTTTAGCACTATATTTGCTGTGTGGATATCTAAGTGAAAGCAGCATGATTGTATATGAGTGAGTAAACCATTTCAGCTGCTGGAAGTGTGGACATGTAAGTGGGGGTGATGTTTTTTTTTTTTTTATATTGTTGTCCTTTAAAAAGTTAATGGGAACACAATGGCTCATGCTATTGGCCACTTCGACCAACAGATCTATTACTACTACTGGTTTCAAGTAGCTCAAATCAAGCACAGCAATAATGTTTTAAGGGGCTCCAATCAAGCTTTACAATACAGTTTTCATGCAGCTCCACCAAGCCTACAGTAGTTTGATTACATATAGCTGGAATGAAGTCTTTTAATGCTGTTAAAATAATCAAGGGTTATGGGTGTGAGATACATTTAAAGGAAAGTCAATATTTCCTTCTAGCTTCTACCCACTTAAAGGGATCCAGTGGAAAAAAAAAATCTGCATTTAGTTTATTGAAGAACAGGAGATAAAGAAGATGTGTCTTACCTCCTGTTCTTCAATTAAAACCTGCAGGAGCCAGGAAAGAAGGTAAGGTACTTAACTGATCGCTCAATCCTCCAGCGTCCTCTGTCAGGTCCTGACAGACTTAGTATGCGTGTGCATAAAATACAGAGTCTAAAAATAAATATCCAATCGGTAAGGCAGCAAGAACGGGTGGTGTGGCACTGAATGATCAAAGCCATAACTCCGGGTAGTAAAGAAACTTCTTATTGAAACATCAAAGGCAGGACCTAGAGGATCCCTGACGTGTTTCGTACCTTAATGGTACTTAGAGCTGCCTGTGATTATACCATTATGTACAAAATGCGTAAGGTGATCCTCTGGGTCCAGACATTGAGGTTCAATAAAGTTTTCTTTTACTTACCCGGAGGTTTTGGCTGTGATCATTCGGTGTGCACGCATGTTCTTTTGCCTTACTGTTTGGGTATTCCTAGAGGAGCCTTGCAACGGGCTTGGGGCCCACCTGGAATTGGCGGGGTGAGGTTTGTATCTACCGTTGTTCGTTTTCTTGTTATACGAGCATGCTTTGGTACATAAATGAGTGTGCTATTTGTTTCATTATCATAAATGTATACCACCTCCTTTCATCTACTGTTACGTTGTATAGGCATATTTTGTTTCCTTTGGGACTATTTTATATGTCTTTATGTAGCGATTTTTATTTGTTTATTAGTTGCAGAGGGTTGTGTCAGTTGGGGGTTGCCTCCTATAAGTACGCACACTCTAAAACTAAATGCCAAAATTTTTTCCCAGTGGAGATACCAGTAATTATGCTTACATGTTTATAACATGTCTCGCACAAATGATCCTCTGTATTCCCCATTGTTAATGGCATTTTATGGATATGGAATATATCAATATGTTTAATACCGTTAAAGGGTAAACTGTGGTCTGAATTTTTCAAAACTAGTAAGAATTATATAAAAAGCCTTCCATTATACTTTCAAAATAAAACAAAAATCACATCATTAATAGGCTCCCCTTCTCAACTGTCATTTTATTCCCCAGGTTTACTCTGATTTTCCAGCATTAAATCTCCCCCAGGGCAGACAGTCGGGCAGAGGTCAGGTGAGTTCACTAAACCTACTGGAAGCAGGAAGTTTGAACATTCACCCCTATGTAATATCTCACAGGCTCCAGCCAGAGATGTGATTGTCAGCCAGGGCTATCTCTCTAATGAGGCATCCTGAGAAAAAAACTCAGGGCGGCACCCTGCCGGTATCTAGAAAAGCGGCATATTTAATTAAAAAAAAACCTGTCAGCTGCTTTGTAACACACGTCCACGCATAATGATGGCTCAATGACGTCATGGCATTAAACAAGCGCATTTCAGGGTGTAAGTCTCATAGAGAAATGCTATGGCAAACCTAACTAGTGTCGGACTGGCCTACCAGGGTAGGGCCCAATAGCTTTTTAAGAGGTTACCTTTTACACTCCCGGGACCAAAAGCCTGTCTGCCACAACCTTCTCTCATCTTACTGGGAACCGCGCTTCCCCTTTGGACAACTTCAACCAATCAAATTGAATGCTGGAACACACCACGATGGCTGCTGGCCTGGAATAACTGTAAATGTATGTACCAGCTTTTTGTGACCACATGGGGGGCGACATCAGAGCAGTGTACGCAAGCCAGACTGGAGAGCGATCAGAGAGAGGAAAAGGATGGTGGAGAAATCAGGATTTAACATAAAGTACAATAATGTCATGTCTGCTGATTTTAATTTCAACTGATCTCATATCTTGGTTGTGTATAATGTGTGTTGGTTGGTTGTAATATAGGTGTATGCATGTTGTGTGTTATGTGTATATAGTGTGTATGCTATAGTGTGTGTGTGATATATAATGGGATGCATATAGGTGTGTGGTATATGGATAAATAGTGTGTACCGGTATGATGTAAGTGTTTGTGTGTTGTATGGATATATAGTGTGTAACATGTAGTGTGTGTTGTATGTGATATAGTGTGTATGCAATAATGTATTGTGTATGGATTGTGTGTGTATGTATATATATATAGTGTGTAGCATGTAGTGTGTTGTATGGATATAGTGTGTGTATGTATATTATAGTGGTAGCATGTAGTGGTGGGTGCGTTTGTGTGTGTATGTATGGATATAGTGTTGGTGTGGATATATAGTGTGTATGCATGTAGTGTGTGTGTGTGTATGGATATAGTGTGTGTGTGGATAATAGTGTATGCATGTAGTGTGTGTGTATGGATATTGTGGGGGTGTAAGTGGTTGGCAAAAGTATCGGCCCCTTGAAGTGGAACGAAAATCATACATGATTCCAAACATTTTTAACAAATCAATAACTGCAAAGGGGGTGTGCGTAATTATTCAGCCCCTTTGGTCGGAGTGCAGTCAGTTGCCCATAGACATTTCCTGATGAGTGCTATGACTAAATAGAGTGACATGTGTGTACTAATGTCAGTACAAAAAACAGTGCTCTGTGACGCCTCAGAGGTTGTCCAAGAGAATCTTGGGAGCAACAACACCATGAAGTCCAAAGAACACACCAGAAGGTCAGGGATAAAGTTTGAGACATTTAAAGCAGGCTTAGGCTACAAAAAGGTTGCAAACCGTTGAACATCCCATGGAGCACTTTTCAAGCGATCATTACCAACATACCAAGACAAGGCTGTCCACCTAAACTCACAGGCCGAACAAGGAGAGCGTGATCAGAAATTCAGTCAAGAGGCCCATGGTGATTCTGGACGGCTGCAGAGATCTACAGCTTAGGCGGGGAATCTGTCCATAGGAACAACTATTAGTTGCCCTTTATGGAAGAGTGGCAAGAAGAAAGCCATTGTTAACAGAAAAGCATAAGAAGTCCATGTCCATGAGGATCAGTGAATGGTAGTTAATATAGTATAAATATAATATAGATAGATGTACACCTACTGTAAATTATAAGATATTAGAAGTCACTGAGGGTTCCATGTCACAAACAAAACCCGGTATCCTCTCCCCATTCTTCTTTTTAACAGCTCTGCACACTACTATTCCCTCTGCTGTGCTCTTTCATCACCCACAAACCCCCATCCTGCACAAAAAAAAACATAAAAATTGAATTGTCACTCACTGATGTCTTGCACACAATTTTTTACTCTGCTCATCTACAACGGTTGCAGCATTCCCTTCCTTCCCACGGCCAATACTTTTAAACTTGATCTTCCAGCTAGAGTGGTTGTTCCTCTGGTGTGGGTAATTTCCGCACAGTCTTTCACAGAGTTCATCTCAAGCTGCGGTCGAACATTCTTACATGTGCGTGCCATATTCTAGTTATAAACGGTGTGTACTACATAGTAGCACGCCAATTATAAGCGCTACTATTTACTACAAATGTTGGGAGTTGTAGTTTGATCTAACATCTTAACATCTTAAGGGCCGCAGGTTTAATATCTCCCTTAAGTTGACTTAACGGTAATGTTTTTTCATTCTTGTTCTATACAAAACCATTAAACACAGTCTTATTCTCACTAACCCTTTTTGTTAGGCCACACTGCTCCGTTTCCTCACACACTCACGATTGCGTTTTGTTGGCATGTGTTGGCAGTGCATGTCAAAGTGATTGTTACTGCCGTGGTGGAGGAAGTGGAGGACTTCGTTCAATCACTATCAACCCATGAGTCTCAACTCTTTTTCCTTCACATTCAAAGTTTCTCTGATGATTAGACCTTGTTCTTGGTTCTCCAGGTTCCTTACTAGGGTTCTTCTAGAGACATTTGGAATTGGTCCCAGCTTTTTGTCCTCTGTATTTCATGTCAGTTGAAGCAGTGGCAGTGCAGTGGTGGAACATGGAGCCAGAAGGGAACAAAACTGTGAGTGTAAGAAGGGGAATGTAGAGAAAAGAGACTGCAGGAGAGGGAGTGTGAGAGATAGAGTAGAGGTAGAGAATGCAGGAGAGAGTGTGTGAGAGAGATAGAGTATAAAGACAGCAGGAGAGGGTTTGAGATAGAGGATAGAGACTGCAAGAGAAGATGCAGAGACTGCAGGAGAAAGAATGTGAGAGAGAGGATAGAGGATGTGAGAGATAGAGAATAGAGACTGCAGGACAGAGTGTGAGAGCTAGGGATAGAAACTGCAGGAGGGAGAGTTGTGTGAGAGATAGAGGATAGAGACTGCAGGAGAGATAAAGGGTGTGAGAGATAGAGGATAGACACTGTTGGAGAGAGTGAGAGATATAGATGAGAGAGGAAAGGTGAGAGATAGGGATAGAAATCGGTCCTTTACTGTCTGTTCTCACTGTATGGGACCTTTACTGTCTGTTCTCACTGTATGGGACCTTTACCATTGTTCTCACTGTAGGGACCTTTACTGTCTGTTCTCACTGTATGGGACCTTATTGTCTGTTCTCACTGTATGGGACTTTACTGTCTGTTCTCACTGTATGGGACCTTTACTGTCTGTTCTCTCTGTATGGGACTTTACTGTCTGTTCTCACTGTATGGGACCTTTACTGTCTGTTCTCACTGTATGGGACCTTAACTGTTGTTCTCAATGTATGGGACCATTACTGTCTGTTTCTCACTGTATGGGACCTTTACCGTCTGTTCTCTGTTATGGGACCTTCACTCGCTGTTCTCACTTATGGGACCTTTACCGTCTGTTCTCACTGTATGGGACCTTTACGTCTGTGTGTCCCTGCATGGGACCTTTACCCTCTGTTCTCACGTACGGAACCTTTACCGTCTGTTCTCACTGTATGGGACCTTTTACTGTCTGTTCTTACGTATGGGACCTTTACTGTCGTGCTTACTGTATGGGACCTTTACTGTCTGTTCACTGTATGGGACCTTTACTGTTTGTTCTCACTGTATGGGACCATTACTGTCTGTTCTCACTGTGTGGACCTTTACTGTTTGTTCTACTGTATGGGACCATTACCGTCTGTTCTTACTGTATGGGACCTTTACCGTCTGTTCTTACTGTATGGGACCTTTACCGTTGTTCCACTGTAGGGACCTTTACTGTTTGTTCTCACTGTATGGGAGCTTTACCGTCTGTTCTCACTGTGTGGGACCTTTACTGTCTGTTCTCACTGTATGGACCTTTACCGTCTTGTGCCCTGCATGGGACCTTTACCCTCTGTTCTCACTGTTATGGGACCTTTACGTCTGTTCTCACTGTATGGAACCTTTACGTCTGTTCTCACTGTATGGGACCCTTCTGTATGTTCTTACTGTATGGGACCTTTACTGTCTGTCTTACTGTATGGACCTTTACTGCTGTTTTCTCACTGTATGGGACCTTTACAGTCTGTTCTCTTGTATGGGACCTTTACCGTCTGTTCTCAATGTATGGGACCTTACGTTGTTCCACTGTATGGGACCATTATGTCTGTTCTACTGTATGGGGACTTACGTCTTTTTTACTGTATGGGACCTTACCGTCTGTCTCACTGTATGGGACCATTACTGTCTGTTCTCACTGTATGGGAGCTTTACTCTGTTCTCACTGTATGGGAGCTTTACTGTCTGTTCTCACGTATGGGACCTTTACTGTTTGTTTTCTGTATGGGACAGTTACTATCTTTTCTCACTGTATGGGACCTTAACTGTCTGCTCTCTCTGTATGGGACCTTTACTATCTGTTCTCACTCACTGTATGGGACCTTTACGTGTTCTCTCTGTATGGGACCTTTACTATCTGTTCTAACTGTATGGGCCTTTACTATCTGTTCTCTCTGTATGGGACCTTTACTATCTGTTCTCACTGATTACACTAGATTGCTCAACTAAACATATACCTATAAACATATAGAGGTTTTTCATTTTTTTCTTCACTAAATGTATTCGATATATTTAAAAGGCATTTCATACAGTTAGATTAGCTTTAGATAGTTTGTTAAGTTAGGCTACGTTAAGCTAGGTCATCCAAAATCTTTAGTAAAGTACACTCCAGCACACCTCAAATGGCACGGCCTTTGGTTGGTAGGTGACACTCCCAGCCCTCACCTCAAGGGCCACAGCAATATGGCAACTGAAAAGAAGTTGAGGAGCACACTACTACATTTTCAGTGTTTATTCAGATGTTTGCATTTTGCTGAAATAAACACTGAAAACGTAGTAGTGTGCTCCTCCAACTTCTTTTCAGTTACGTTAAGCTAGGTACACACCTAGCGATTTTTCCTCCTGACTGACCGTTCGATACTTTCGACCGGTCGGCCAGGAGGAAGCAATGTCGGTCGCGGCAAAAGCAACCCATGAGTCTCAACTCTTATTCCTTTCACATTCAAAGTTTCTCTGTGATTAGACCTTGTTCCTCTGGTTCTCCAGGTTCCTTACTAGGGTTCTTCTAGAGACATTTGGAATTGGTCCCAGCTTTTTGTCCTCTGTATTTCATGTCAGTTGAAGCAGGTGACAGTGCAGTGGTGGAACATGGAGCCAGAAGGGAACAAAAACTGTGAGGTAAGAAGGGGGAATGTAAGAGAAAGAGACTGCAGGAGAGGAGTGTGAGAGATGAGGGGTAGAGAAGCAGGAGAGAGTGTGTGAGAGAGAAGAGTATAAAGACAGCCGGGAGGGTGTGAAAGAGGATAGAGACTGCAGGAGAGATGCTAGAGACTGCAGGAGAAAGAATGTGAGAGAGAGGATTGAGGATGTGAGAGATAGAGAATAGAGACTGCAGGACAGAGTGTGAGAGCTAGAGGATAGAAACTGCAGGAGGGAGAGTGTGTGAGAGATAGAGGTAGAGACTGCAGGAGAGATAAAGGGTTGTAGAGATAGAGGATAGACACGTTGGAGAGAGTGAGTATGATTAAGAGAGAGAGGAAAGGGGAGATAGAGGATAGAAATGGGTCCTTACTGTCCTGTTCTACTGTATGGGACCTTTACTGTCTGTTCTCACTGTATGGGACCTTTACCATCTGGTCTCACTGTATGGGACATTTACTGTCTGTTCTCACTGTATGGGACCTTTATTGTCTGTTCTCACTGTATGGGACCTTTACTGTCTGTTCTCACTGTATGGGACCCTTACTGTCTGTTCTCTCTGTATGGGACTTTACGTCTGTTCTCACTGTATGGGACCTTTACGGTCTGTGTCTCACTGTATGGGACCTTAACTGTCTGTTCTCACGTATGGGACCATTACGTCTGTTCTCACTGTATGGGACCTTACCGTCTGTTCTCTCTGTATGGGACCTTTACGTCTGTTCTCACTTTAGGGACCTTTACCGTCTGTTCTCACTGTATGGGACCTTTACCGTCTGTTGCCCTGCATGGGACCTTTACCCTCTGTTCTCACTGTATGGGACCTTTACTGTCTGTTCTCACTGTAGGAACCTTTACGTCTGTTCTCACTGTATGGGACCTTTTACTGTCTGTTCTTATGTATGGGACTTTACGTCTGTTCTTACTGTATGGGACCTTTACTGTCTGTTCTCACGTGTATGGGACTTACTGTCTGTTTACATGTATGGGACCATTACTGTCTGTTCTCACTGTGTGGGACCTTTATCTGTCTGTTCTCACTGTATGGGACCATACCGTCTGTTCTTACTGTATGGGACCTTTACCGTCTGTTCTTACTGTATGGGACCTTTACCGTCTGTTCTCACTGTATGGGACCTTTACTGTCTGTTTCACGTATGGGAGCTTTACCGTCTGTTCTCCACTGTGTGGGACCTTTACTGTCGTTTCACTGATGGGACCTTTACGTGTTGTTGTCCCTGCATGGGACCTTTACCCTCTGTTCGTAGTGGACCTTTACGTCTGTTCTCACTGTATGGAACCTTTACCGTCTGTTCTCACTGTATGGGACCCCTTTACTGTCTGTTCTTACATGTATGGGACCTTTACGTGCCTTCTTACTGTATGGGACCTTTACTGTCTGTTCTCACTGTATGGGACTTTACAGTCGTCTCTCGTATGGGACCTTTACCGTTGTTCTCACTGTAGGGACCTTACGTCTGTTCTCACTGTATGGGACCATTACTGTCGTTCTACTGTATGGGACCTTTACCGTCTTTTACTGTATGGGACCTTTACGCGCCGTGTACGCGTAAGCACTCACTGTATGGGAGCTTTACGTCTGTTCTCACTGTATGGAGCTTTACTGTCTGTTCTCACTGTATGGGACCTTTACTGTCTTATGTTTTCTCTGTAGGGACCGTTACTATCTTTTCTCACTGTATGGGACCTTAACTGTCTGCTCTCTCTGTATGGGACCTTTACTATCTGTTCTCACTCACTGTATGGGACCTTTACTGTTGTTCTCTCTGTATGGGACCTTTACTATCTGTTCTAACTGTATGGGACTTTACTATCTGTTCTCTCTGTATGGGACCTTACTATCTGTTCTCACTGATTACACTAGATTGTCAACTAAACATATACATAAACATATAGAGGTTTTTCATTTTTTTCTTCACTAAATGTATTCGATATATTTAAAAGGCATTTCATACAGTTAGATTAGCTTTAGATAGTTTGTTAAGTTAGGCTACGTTAAGCTAGGTCATCCAAAATCTTTAGTAAAGTACACTCCAGCACACCTCAAATGGCACGGCCTTTTGTTGGTAGGTGCAACCCTCCCAGCCCTCCACTCAAGGGCCACAGCAATATGGCAACTGAAAAGAAGTTGGAGGAGCACACTACTACATTTTCAGTGTTTATTTCAGATGTTTGCATTTTGCTGAAATAAACACTGAAAACGTAGTAGTGTGCTCCTCCAACTTCTTTTCAGTTACGTTAAGCTAGGTACACACCTAGCGATTTTCCTCCTGACTGACCGTTCGATACTTTCGACCGGTCGGCCAGGAGGAAGCAAGTCGGTCGCGGCAAAAGCAACCCATGAGTCTCACTCTTATTCCTTTCACATTCAAAGTTTCTCTGATGATTAGACCTTGTTCTCTGGTTCTCCAGGTTCCTTAGGGTTCTTCTAGAGACATTTGGAATTGGTCCCAGCTTTTTGTCCTCTGTATTTCATGTCAGTTGAAGCAGTGACAGTGCAGTGGTGGAACATGGAGCCAGAAGGGAACAAAAACTGTGAGTGTAAGAAGGGGAATGTAAGAGAAAGAGACTGCAGGAGAGGGAGTGTGAGAGATAGAGGGTAGAGAATGCAGGAGAGAGTGTGTGAGAGAGATAGAGTATAAAGACAGCCGGAGAGGGTGTGAGATAGAGGATAGAGACTGAGGAGAGATGCTAGAGACTGCAGGAGAAAGAATGTGAGAGAGAGGATAGAGGATGTGAGAGATAGAGAATAGAGACCGCAGGACAGAGTGTGGAGCTAGAGGATAGAAACTGCAGGAGGGAGAGTGTGTGAGAGATAGAGGATAGAGACTGCAGGAGGATAGGTGTGTGAAGATGAGGATAGGACACTGTGTGGAGAGAGTGAGAGATATAGATGAGAGAGGAAAGGTGAGAGATAGAGGAATAGAAAATGCTGTCCTTTATCACTGTATGGGACCTTTACTGTCTGTTCTCACTGTATGGAACCTTTGCCGTCTGTTCTCACTGTATGGGACCCTTTACTGTCTGTTCTTACTGTATGGGACCTTTACCCTGTTGTCCCTGCATGGGACCTTTACCCTCTGTTCTCACCTGTATGGGACCTTTACTGTCTGTTCTCACTGTATGGGACCTTTACCGTCTGTTCTCACTGTATGGGACCTTTACCGTCTGTTCTCACTGTATGGGACCTTTACTGTCTGTTCTCACTGTATGGGACCATTACTGTCTGTTCTCACTGTATGGGAGCTTTACTGTCTGTTCTCACTGTATGGGAGCTTTACTGTCTGTTCTCACTGTATGGGACCTTTACTGTCTGTTTTCTCTGTATGGGACCGTTACTATCTTTTCTCACTGTATGGGACCTTAACTGTCTGCTCTCTCTGTATGGGACCTTTACTATCTGTTCTCACTCACTGTATGGGACCTTTACTGTCTGTTCTCTCTGTATGGGACCTTTACTATCTGTTCTAACTGTATGGGACCTTTACTATCTGTTCTCTCTGTATGGGACCTTTACTATCTGTTCTCACTGATTACACTAGATTGCTCAACTAAACATATACATATAAACATATAGAGGTTTTTCATTTTTTTCTTCACTAAATGTATTCGATATATTTAAAAGGCATTTCATACAGTTAGATTAGCTTTAGATAGTTTGTTAAGTTAGGCTACGTTAAGCTAGGTCATCCAAAATCTTTAGTAAAGTACACTCCAGCACACCTCAAATGGCACGGCCTTTGGTTGGTAGGTGCAACCCTCCCAGCCCTCCACCTCAAGGGCCACAGCAATATGGCAACTGAAAAGAAGTTGGAGGAGCACACTACTACATTTTCAGTGTTTATTTCAGATGTTTGCATTTTGCTGAAATAAACACTGAAAACGTAGTAGTGTGCTCCTCCAACTTCTTTTCAGTTACGTTAAGCTAGGTACACACCTAGCGATTTTTCCTCCTGACTGACCGTTCGATACTTTCGACCGGTCGGCCAGGAGGAAGCACTGTCGGTCGCGGCAAAAGCAACCCATGAGTCTCAACTCTTTATTCCTTTCACATTCAAAGTTTCTCTGATGATTAGACCTTGTTCCTCTGGTTCTCCAGGTTCCTTACTAGGTTCTTCTAGAGACATTTGGAATTGGTCCCAGCTTTTTGTCCTCTGTATTTCATGTCAGTTGAAGCAGTGACAGTGCAGTGGTGGAACATGGAGCCAGAAGGGAACAAAACTGTGAGTGTAAGAAGGGGAATGTAAGAGAAAGAACTGCAGGAGAGGGAGTGTGAGAGATAGAGGGTAGAGAATGCAGGAGAGAGTGTGTGAGAGAGATAGATAAAGACAGCAGGAGAGGGTGGTGAGATAGAGGATAGAGACTGCAGGAGAGATGCTAGAGACTGCAGGAGAAAGAATGTGAAGAGAGGATAGAGGATGTGAGAAGAATAGAATAGAGACTGCAGGACAGAGTGTGAGAGCTAGAGGATAGAAACTGGCAGGAGGGAGAGTGTGTGAGAGATAGAGGAGAGAGACTGCAGGAGAGATAAAGGGTGTGAGAGATAGAGGATAGACACTGTTGGAGAGAGTGAGAATGTATAGATGAGAGAGGAAAGGTGAGAGATAGAGGATAGAAATGGTCCTTTACTGTCTGTTCTCACTGTATGGGACCTTACTTGTCTTCTCACTGTATGGGACCTTTACCATCTGTTCTCACTGTATGGGACCTTTACTGTCTGTTCTCACTGTAGGGACCTTTATTGTCTGTTTCTCTACGATGGGACCTTTACTGTCTGTTCTCACTGTATGGGACCTTTACTGTCTGTTCCTCTGTATGGGACTTTTACCGTCTGTTCTCACTGTATGGGACCTTTACTGTCTGTTCTCACTGTATGGACCTTAACTGTCTGTTCCACTGTATGGGACCTTACTGTCTGTTCTCACTGTATGGGACCTTTACCGTCTGTTCTCTCTGTATGGGACCCTTTACCGTCTGTTCTCACTTTATGGGACCTTTACCGTCTGTTCTCACTGTATGGGACCTTTACCGTCTGTTGTCCCTGCATGGGACCTTTACCCTCTTTTCTCACTGTATGGGACCTTTCTGTCTTTCTCACGTAGGAACCTTTACGTCTGTTCTCACTGTATGGGACCTTTTACTGTCTGTTCTTACTGTATGGGACCTTTACTGTCTGTTCTTACTGTATGGGACCTTTACTGTCTGTTCTCACTGTATGGGACCTTTACTGTCTGTTCTCACTGTATGGGACCATTACTGTCTGTTCTCACTGTGTGGGACCTTTACTGTCTGTTCTCACTGTATGGGACCATTACCGTCTGTTCTTACTGTATGGGACCTTTACCGTCTGTTCTTACTGTATGGGACCTTTACCGTCTGTTCTCACTGTATGGGACCTTTACTGTCTGTTCTCACTGTATGGAGCTTTACCGTCTGTTCTCACTGTGTGGGACCTTTACTGTCTGTTCTCACTGTATGGGACCTTTACCGTCTGTTGTCCCTGCATGGGACCTTTACCCTCTGTTCTCACTGTATGGACCTTTACTGTCTTTTCTCACTGTATGGAAACCTTTGCCGTCTGTTCTCACTGTATGGGACCCTTTACTGTCTGTTCTTACTGTATGGGACCTTTACCCTGTTGTCCCTGCTGGGACCTTTACCTCTGTTCTCACTGTATGGGACCTTTCTGTCTGTTCTCACTGTATGGAACCTTTACCGTTGTTTTCACTGTATGGGACTTTTACTGTCTGTTCTCACTGTATGGGACCTTTACAGTCTGTTCTCTCTGTATGGGACCTTTACCGTCTGTTCTCACTGTTGGACCTTTACTGTCTGTTCTCACTGTATGGGACCATTACTGTCTTCTTACTGTATGGACCTTTACCGTCTTTTTTACTGTATGGGACCTTTCCGTCTGTTCTCACTGTATGGGACCATTACTGTCTGTCTCACTATGGGACTTTACTGTCTGTTCTCACTGTATGGAGCTTTACTGTCTGTTCTCACTGTATGGGACCTTACTGTCTGTTTTCTCTGTATGGGACCGTTACTACTTTTCTCACTGTATGGGACCTTTACTGTCTGCTCTCTCTGTATGGGACCTTTACTATCTGTTCTCACTCACTGTATGGACCTTTACTGTCGTTCTCTCTGTATGGGACCTTTACTATCTGTTCTAACTGTATGGGACCTTATATCGTTTTCTCTGTATGGGACCTTACTATCTGTTCTCACTGATTACACTAGATTGCTCAACTAAACAATACATATAAACATATAGAGGTTTTTCATTTTTTCTTCACTAAATGTATTCGATATATTTAAAAGGCATTTCATACAGTTAGATTAGCTTTAGATAGTTTGTTAGTTAGGCTACGTTAAGCTAGGTCATCCAAAATCTTTAGTAAGTACACTCCAGCACACCTCAAATGGCACGGCCTTTGGTTGGTAGGTGCAACCCTCCCAGCCCTCCACCTACGGCCACAGCAATATGGCAACTGAAAAGAAGTTGAGGAGCACACTACTACATTTTCAGTGTTATTTCAGATGTTTGCATTTTGCTGAAATAAACACTGAAACGTAGTAGTGTGCTCCTCCAACTTCTTTTCAGTTACGTTAAGCTAGGTACACACCTAGCGATTTTTCCTCCTGACTGACCGTTCGATACTTTCGACTGGTCGGCCAGGAGGAAGCACTGTCGGTCGCGGCAAAAGCAGCCGCTTCCGACAGTTACCGCGACCGATCGTGCGGTCCATAGAGGACCGCACGATCGGACGAGGTTTTTCACCATGTCCGATCGTCCTTTCGCCCGATTCGGACGAACGATCAGTCGGACATGGCTGCATTCGGATGCAATAATTTCGGTACGATCAACCGATACACTAACTATCGGTCGATCGGACCGAAATATCTCATCGTGTGTACCCAGCGTTTAGACTAGTGAGGTAAGTAGGGTTCCTTTAAAATAGTCTACCTTGACGTGGGGGCAGGCTCTTTTGGGCAAAATTCTTTATTCTTCTGGAATTATTGTTACTGTACAAATAAATGATGCCAGGTTCAAAATGGCTACCTCGCTCCCACCCACAAAGCCACGCCCACCATGTTTCGCTGGTCGTCGCACGCCATGTATAGGCGGCAATCAAAGTTTGGCTCAGGTGGCAAAAACCCTAGAGACACCCCTGTTTGTCAGCTCATTTTAAAAGAAATCTACAGGCTTTCATTTAACCCTAACTTGTTTTGGAGACCACAGTTGCCCTTTAATGCACTCTTTGTTTGACTATGGTAAGTATAAAACAGAGAAAGCATTGCTAAATGGAAATTATAGCACAAAGAAAAGATTATTAACTATTTCATATTTCAAAAGTCATTTACTGAAATTCAGTACAACAGACAATGGTTAATGAAATATTACTAATATCTGAAATTTGTTTTAACACCGTGTTAGGGCCACAGCAGTACAGAGAATAATTTCCATTGTAGTAAACAGAAGGAAAAGTATACACCAGATAAGTTCCATAACATGCAGCCCCTGGGAACAAAATGACCTTCTTACACTACAATAGCCTTTTCCCTCTGTCACAACAAAAGCACATACAGTGATTATATTGTCCCACATGAATTGACCACTTGTTTTTCTTGTTGTCATTTTAATAAACAGACAAACTAATTAGAATTGCTCAGTATAAGGCAGATGGAAAATGGGCATTGCTTTTTAGAAAGACCATGGCAAACAAGAAAATTTGTAATGTTTTTCAAAGCTGCTCAGTACCACATGAGTCCTCAACTTTATTCCTTTCACATTCAAAGTTTCTCTGATGATTAGACCTTGTTCCTCTGGTTCTCCAGGTTCCTTACTAGGGTTCTTCTAGAGACATTTGGAATTGGTCCCAGCTTTTGTCCTCTGTATTTCATGTCAGTGAAGCAGTGAGAGCAGTGCATGCAGTGGTGGGAACATGGAGCCAGAAGGGAAACAAAACTGTGAGTGTAAGAGGGGAATGTAAGAGAAAGAGACTGCAGGAGAGGAGTGTGAGAGATAGAGGGTTAGAGAATGCAGGAGAGAGTGTGTGAGAGAGATAGAGTATAAAGACAGCAGGAGAGGGTGTGAGATAGAGGATAGAGACTGCAGGAGAGATGCTAGAGGACTGCAGGAGAAAGATGTGAGAGAGAGGATAGAGGATGTGGAGATAGAGAATAGAGACTGCAGGACAGAGTGTGAGAGCTAGAGGATAGAAACTGCATGGAGAGAGAGGAGAGTGTTGTGAGAGATAGAGGATAGAGACTGCAGGAGAGGTAAAAGGGTGTGAGAGATAGAGGATAGAATCGTTGGAGAGAGTGAGAGATATAGATGAGAGAGGAAAGGTGAGAGATAGAGGAGAGAAATGGGTCTTTTCATGTCTGTTCTCACGTATGGGCTTCACGTCTGTCTCACTGTATGGGACCTTTACACATCTGTTCTCACTGATGGGACATTTACGTCGGACTCTCACTGTATGGGACCTTACTGTGTCTCACTGTATGGGACCTTACTGTCTGTCTCACTGTAGGACTTGTTCTGTCTGTGTCTCTGTATGGGCTTATCTTTCACCTATGCTTTACTGGTTCTCACTGCTATGGGACCTACTGTCTGTTCTCACTGGTATGGGACCATTTACTGTCTGTTCTCTAGGTATGGGACCTTTACCGTCTGTTCTCTCCTTATGGGACCTTTACCGTCTGTTCTCACTTTATGGGTGACCTTTCACGTGGTATCAACTGTTATCTGTGGGACCTTTACGTCTGTTGTCCGGCCATGGAACCTTACCCTCTGTTTACATACACACTTTTTGTATTGGGACCTACTGTTGTCCTTCACGTGACCATTTAGTCTGTTCTCACTGTTGATGGTACCTCTGTACATCGTCTGTTCTTACGTATGGACCTTTTACCTGTCGTGCTTACTGTATGGGACTTTACGTGTTTCACTGTATGGACCTTTACTGTCTGTTTCCACTGTATTTTATGGTTCCGTACCATATGTCCTGTTCTACTGTGTGGGACACCTCAGAACGATTTTTCCTCCTGACTGACCGTTCGATACTTTCGACTGGTCGGCCAGGAGGAAGCACTGTCGGTCGCGGCAAAAGCAGCCGCTTCCGACAGTTACCGCGACCGATCGTGCGGTCCATAGAGGACCGCACGATCGGACGAGGTTTTTCACCATGTCCGATCGTCCTTTCGCCCGATTCGGACGAACGATCAGTCGGACATGGCTGCATTCGGATGCAATAATTTCGGTACGATCAACCGATACACTAAACTATCGGTCGATCGGACCGAAATATCTCATCGTGTGTACCCAGCTTTAGACTAGTGAGGTAAGTAAGGGTTCCTGTTAAAATAGTCTACCTTGACGTGGGGGCAGGCTCTTTTGGGCAAAATTCTTTATTCTTCTGGAATTATTGTTACTGTACAAATAAATGATGCCAGGTTCAAAATGGCTATCCTCGCTCCCACCCACAAAGCCACGCCCACCATGTTTCGCTGGTCGTCGCACGCCATGTATAGGCGGCAATCAAAGTTTGGCTCAGGTGGCAAAAACCCTAGAGACACCCCTGTTGTCAGCTCATTTTAAAAGAAATACTACAGGCTTTCATTTAACCCTAACTTGTTTTGAGACCACAGTTGCCCTTTAATGCACTCTTTGTTTAGACTATGGTAAGTATAAAACAGAGAAAGCATTGCTAAATGGAAATTATAGCACAAAGAAAAGATTATTAACTATTTCATATTTCAAAAGTACATTTACTGAAATTCAGTACAACAGACAATGGTTAATGAAATAATTACTAATCTGAAATTTGTTTTAACACCGTGTTAGGGCCACAGCAGTACAGAGAATAATTTCCATTGTAGTAAAAACAGAAGGAAAAGTATACACCAGATAAGTTCCATAACATGCAGCCCCATGGGAACAAAATGACCTTCTTACACTACAATAGCCTTTTCCCTCTGTCACAAACAAAAGCACATACAGTGATTATATTGTCCCACATGAATTGACCACTTGTTTTTCTTGTTGTCATGTTAATAAACAGACAAACTAATTAGAATTGCTCAGTAGTAGATGCAGATGGAAAATGGGCATTGCTTTTTAGAAAGACCATGGCAAACAAGAAAATTTGTAATGTTTTTCAAAGCTGCTCAGTTATTTCGATTTATGATAATTTATAAGCAAACTTGTGGAAGTACAATTTTTGTTTTCAGATTATATATCATTTTTAATTATCGCCATTAAATGCATGGTTCAGTTTTTGGCCTGGGAAAGACATACTTGTCTTTCCTAGTTGGTTGCACTGAATAGGGGTGTAGGAATCACCATAGAAACCATAAGCAGTTGCTATGGGGCCTTTGGCCCTACCATGTCCCCCGCAGGCATGTCCCACGTTATCGTTTTACTTTCAAACAATAGACTTAGATATCTGTTGTATTCAATTAGATCAACTGGACTTGAAATGTAGTTCTTGAAGACGTTTCGCTAGTCATCCGACTGGATCTCTCAATTCAGAATGACTTGTACAAGAATCTGTGGCAATTATGTACCCTGGAAAATCCCAATTAGCATATCACAGCCAGGTGTAAGGGGTGTGATTAGATAGTGGCTAAGAGGTGTTATAGGAAGCCCAGAGTAAGGTGTTAAAGGGCATGTCCACCCCCAAAAACTAAATCCCCCCAACATGGCCCCACCATGTAGTGTAGTTTAATCCTTACTCACATCCCAGCTCATAGGGTTCTCCTGTAGTCCCCCCCCAAAGTCCAAAAAATGACTACAGGAGGCTAGCAGAGTCCATATAGGACACTGCCTGCTAGCTGGCCTCAGGTAGATTTTGCCATGCGTACTGCAGCCCTTCTCCCCCCTCCCTCCCCCTCCCTCTCCCTCCCTCCGTTCTAGTATCCTCCCCCTAGCATAAAACCCCTTCAGTGAATCATTTCCCCCTGTTCCCAGCCCCAACCGCATATTTTTTTTTTTAGAAAGCTCCCCAAACTCTTACTATACCTCTCCTCTTTCCTCCGGCGAAGTGAGGCCGCGCAGCCGCGTTGTGATTGGCTGCCGCTCAGCCAATCACAGACGCGGCTGCCGGTCCCGCCCCTCTGCTTGCATTTCCTTGCAAGCAGAGGGCCGGGAGCGCGGCGGAGATCGAGGGGATGTAAGTAGAGTTTGGGGGGCTTTCTAAAAAAAAATTATAGCGGTTGGGGCTGGGAGCCCAGGGGGGACCTTATAAAAAAAATTTTTTTTAAGGGTGGACATAGCCTTTAAACAGCATTGTACATGGCAGAACAGTTGTGTGCGAACCCCCCCACCTCTATTTAGGTTGGTTTCTCTCTCTATGAAGGCTTGGTAGGGCTTGAATTTTGCCATCACCCCTAAAGCCATCCCTGTGGTGGGATATTATAGCAGCCACAGAAGCCTCTATCCACAGTAATAAGGTATCACAGAGTGAGGCGAACAACTTCGCCTTAAGGTATCTGCAGCTTAGCCAGTGCTAAAACTCCTCATCTAACTGACTACACAGGAAGAAGAGCCTTAACATCCCTCAAGAAGATTCCAGTATCACCATTCTTACCGGCAGAAAAGGAAGATGCACAGTGGTACTCAACACCTCAGACTACCATGATAAGGTGACCATGCTCCTGGCCGATAACACACATATGAGGCTTTAACAAGGGATCCCACCAGCCGTTACAAGAAAAGAGTCATAGAGTACTACAACAGCTTCAAAGGATAAAGCCATTGACCGAGCAAGTATCATCGCCTCTACCCTGGTGAGGCACATCCATGCATAATGGACTCCCAAAGATACATAAGGAGGGGCCCCACTAAGACCTATAGTCAGCAGCATCAACTCGGTAACATACAAGGTGGCAAAATATCTAGCTAACATCTTAGGACCTTGGTGGGAAGTTCTAAGCATCACATCCGAAACTCTCAGGATTTCACCAACAAGATTGAAGATATAGTACTCGGTGTAGAAGAAACTATGGTGTCCTATGATGTGACATCTCTCTTCACTTGTATACCCCCAAGGAGGTGTTGACATGGTGAGAAAACGGCTGGGCAAGACAGCACTCTTACCAGCAGAACTGATCTCAACCCAGAACAGGTGTGTTCCTTGTTGGACTTGTGCCTGAATACCACCTATTCAAATACAGGGATAAGTTCTATAAGCAAAAACATGGATGTGCTATGGGATCTCCAGTTTCACCTATTGTGGCCAACCTTACATGGAGGAAGTAGAAACACAGGCGCTTAATACCTTTAAGGGCATAGCACCCAGCCACTGGTTCAGATATGTTGATGACACCTGGGTTAAAATCCACCAGAAGGAAGTACAAGCTTTCACAGACACATTAATGCGGTAGACCAAAACATCAAATTTACAAGGGAAGAGGTACAAAACAACAAACTGGCTTTCTTGGACTGCTTGGTAGAAGTTAAGGAAAATGGTAAACTGGAAGTAGAGGTTTACAGAAAACCAACACACACAGATCAGTATTTGATGTTTGACTCCCACCACCCTTTAGATCACAAGCTGGGGGTCATCAGAACCCTGCAACACAGAGCCGAGAACATCCCCACTAGCACAGAGGCGAAGGCTAAAGAAATGAAACATCTCAGAGGAGCCCTTAAAACTTGTGGATATCCAGACTGGGCCTTTGTCAAAAGAAGTAGAAGGAAAGAAAAGAACACGAATACCAACAGTGAAGGGGAAAAGCAAGACAGGAGGAAGAACATGGTCATCCCATATATAGCAGGGGTCTCCGAGAAATTAAGAAGAATTTTCAAAAAACATCGTATCCCTGTCTGCTTTAAACCGAACAACACACTGAGGCAGCAATTGGTACATCCGAAAGACCCAATACCAAAACACAAGAAAAGCGACATCATATATGCAGTGCAGTGCAGTGAAGAATGCTCTGATTTGTATGTGGGGGAGACCAAACAGCAACTGCATCAACGTATGGCCCAGCACAGAAGAGCCAATTCCTCGGGTCAGGACTCAGCCGTGTATCTGCATCTTAAGGATAAAGGACATACCTTTGAAGATTGTAATGTTAACATACTGGCGAAGGAACGTGACTGGTTCAAGAGAGGTGTTAAGGAGGCCATTTATGTGAAAATAAAGAAACCAAGCCTAAATAGAGGTGGGGGGGTTCGACACCAACTGTCTGCCATGTACAATGCTGTTTTAACACCTTACTCTGGGCGTTCCTATAACACCTCTTAGCCACTATCTAATCACACCCTTAACACCTGGCTGTGATATGCTAATTGGGATTTTCCAGGGTACATAATTGCCACAGATTCTTGTACAAGTCATTCTGAATTGAGAAAGCCAGTCGGATGACTAGCGAAACGTCTTCAAGAACTACATTTCATGTCCAGTTGATCTAATTGAATACAACAGATATACCATGACCTGGATGAATGAGAACCTTCACAAGCGATAGACTTAGATATTCTACTTACAAAACTGCAGCTCCTCTCTTCATTCTGATAATGGCAATTCAGTCACGGACATGATGTATGTTGGCTGGAAATATCTGATGGTGTGGGGCAGCCAGCCGTGACCGAGTTCGGTCGCCTGTACCAGACAAACGGGTCAGTTAGTAAATCACGGCCGATCATGCAGTTCCCTATGGGACCACATGATCAGTCTGTCACATGCACTGCTGGCCGCAGCCACTGTTGCTGTGACCAACAGTCATTTGTCCTGGCAGAGCTCTCACTCAAAGCAGATTCTCAGTTAAGACGCATGATAGTGTTATATGAATCTAGCCTAAACAGTATTAACCTGCAGATCTGCAAACAGATCCAGGCAATCCTGCCACAATGTGCAATTCAATCTGAACAGCACCATTGAACACCTTGAGACCCTATACAGGATCCAGACTAACATACTAGGTTCATACTTATTGGTATTTACCACAGCAAGTTCCAAATGTATAGTCACTATGGGGTTAGGGAGCTAAAACCTCCCCACAGACTATAAAATGAAGTAGAGACTTCTTATAACAGAAGGTACCTCACAGCTTCACAGTTATTATTATATCAATAGTGGAAGAAAAGGGAAAACTGTCCATTTCTCTAAGAATGCTGGGTAGTTTCAGAGACATGCAAAGTAATTTAATAATTTACAGACATCACTTCCTGTCTAGCAAACAGAAACTGGATTGTCTCATTACTTTCTATGGAGAGGGGAAGGGGGAGTAAATGCCCAAAATAATTTTTTGATTTGCTAACAGTGAGATCAGATCAGAACCTTTCATTGGATGTTAGTAAAATTCCACTTCCTTTTAGTGTCTACATGGAGACCCTGTAGAAATCCTAGAGGTGTGGCTAGACCTACCATTTTGAGTTTTACATTCAAACTTAGGGGTGTCAAGTAAAGTAAGCATAATTTATTGATTGTATATCACTTGTTTTGTAATTCCGTAGTAAGTAGTAGTACTATAATTTGTATAGTGTTATTTGTTATATTAATAATTATATTAACATTTTTTTCTGTGAAATAAGAGGCAATTTCATCAGCAGATAAACGGTGTAGGAGGAGGTGGTGGCAGACAGAGCAGTGTTTATCTGCTGATGAAATTGTCTTTTATTTCACAGAAAACATTGTTAATATAAGAAATGGTCTTTCTGTATGCTCTGGCTCATCTCCACAGCCTCCAGTCCCATTTACATTTCCACCCGGCTTCCTTACTACCACCTCAGTTTCAGTTCTAAACAACTTTTCCACCATTACCGAACACAGACTTTCAAGCCTTCTCTCCAAGGCCGTCTCACCACCTGCCCCCTCGACCCCATTCCCTACTTTCTCATTCCCCATCACATTTACACCAGCCCTAATGTCTCTTTTTAACTTATCCCTATCCATGGGTACTTTTCTCTCCTCATTCAAACATATTGTATCCCCTATTCTCAAAAAGCCTTCTCTGGATCCATCTGCTGAACTGGTCAATCACTTTTCTGACAACTCCCTCCTTGATCATCTACAGTCTGGCTTCCGCCCCAACCACTCCACGGAAACGGCTCTCACTAAAGTTGCCAACAATCTGCTTAATGCTAAATCGAAAGGCCACTATTCTTTACTTATTCTGCTTGACCTGTCTTCAGCCTTTGATACAGTGGATCACCCTTTACTGCTTCACATCTTATCCTCCCTAGGTATCCAGGGTTCTTCACTCTCTTGGCTGTCCAAGTGTTCAGTGTTTCTCACTCTGGCTCCAACTCCACATCTCTTCCCCTCCCTGTGAGGGTACGGCAAGGCTCAGTACTTGGCCCTCTTCTCTTCTTCGTTTACACCTTTGGGCCAGTTCATTAGTTCCTTTGGATTCCAATACCACCTGTATGCTGATGATACCCAAATTTACATCTCTGCCCCTGACCTCATTACTCTGACATCCCGGGTCCCTGGCTGCTTAAATGCCATCTCTGCTTTTATGTCCTTCCGGTTCCTCAAACTCAACATGGATAAGACCAAACTTGTCATTTTCCCACCCTCTCGATCAACCCCCCTAACTAACATTACTATCCACATCAATGACACACCAATCTCCCCAACACCTCACATACGATGCCTGGGAGTAACCTTCGACTCAGAACTTTCCTTTAAACACCACATTAATATCCTGTCCAACTCCTGTCGGTTACAGCTCAAAAACATCTCATGCATCCATCCCTTCCTTTCACAGAATGCTACCAAAATTCTAGTTCATGCCCTTATCATCTCTCGGCTGGACTACTGTAACACCCTCCTATGTGGTTTACCAAGCAACAGACTGGTACCCCTTCAATCAATCCTTAACTCTGCTGCCAGGCTCATTCACCTCTCTTCCCGCTTCTCACACGCTGCCCCTTTCTGTCAATCTCTCCACTGGCTTCCCATCAACTAAAGGATCCAATTTAAGCTGCTAACATTATCCTACAAGGCTCTCTCTAATACAGCCCCCCAATACATCTCTGATCTGATAAACAGATACTACCCAAGGTGTAACCTCTGCTCTGCTAATGATCTTCTCCTCTCATCTGCTCTAATCACCTCCCCCTACGCCCGTATACAGGACTTTTCTCGTGCTTCCCCTCTGCTCTGGAACTCTCTAACTCGCTTTATACGTCACGGGCCATCATTTCATATCTTCAAACGCAACTTCAAAACTCACCTCTTCAGGCAAGGTTACAATCTGGGCCTGGACACTTCTACCCCTCTTACTGACCCATCGCAGACCCGCTAGTTATACTCCACTAACAACTTTTTACTACTGATCTGCTTCACCTTATGTCTCATCCCCATCTCCTCTAGACTGTAAGCTCTCGGGCAGGGCCCTCCATCCTATTGTACCACAGTAATGCTGTAACTTACCACACTGAATGCTGCTGGACCAGCACTTACATTTTTTGCACTTTATATTACTTGCACTACCCTTGTATGTAAAATGTATGTTTTCCTTATGTATTTTAATGTAACTGTAAAGCGCCTCGGAAGATGTTGGCGCTATATAAATTCACAATAATAATAATAATAATAATGTTATGGTGATTTTAATTAAATAGTGATAATTACACACATACATATAGACCTTTCCTATGTGTAATAGTGCTATATACCCCTACCTAGTTAGTTGCTCCTAAAAACTCAATGCAATCTCCGTAAAAATATAAATTTATTTATATAATATAAGGGATTAGGGATAAACTGATGTGTGCAACATGCCTTGACACATAAGGAATGAGATTTCTTCCCCTGAAGAGCTTACAATCTAAGTGGATGGGACACCATACAGATACAAGTGGGGGGATGGGAACAAAGTGCTTAAAAGGGCTAACAATAATTTTTTGCGGATAGGTAGGATAACAGTCTAGATTTGAAAGTTTGAATGGATGTCACCTGGCAAAGCAAGAGAGGGAGTGAGTTCCAAAGGTAGGGAGCAGCAAGTGCTGGGAGGAAGCAGTGTTTGTTGGGGGTTTGTGGAGAAGATTTTCTTGAGAGGAACGGAGGGCATGGCCAAGAACATTAGGGACCAAGAGAGAAATAAGTAGGGAGGTGCAGTAGAGTGAAGGGATTTAAATGTGAAAAGAAGGGTGTTGAATATGATTCTTTGTTTGATGAGAAGCCACCCTATGGACTGAAGTATCGGGGTTGTGGGTTCTCTTTTGAAGGAAAGTAAGATGATCTGAGCTGCCGAGTTTAAGATAGACTGGAGAGGAGAGAGATGACAGGCCGGGAGTACAAGTAGTAGAATGTTACAGTAGTCAAGACGGGAGATTATATGTGCATGCATGAGAATTTTAATAGTGGAGAAAAGGGCGGATATTAGCAATATTGCGAAGGAGAAAAGGACACGAATTAGTGGCGTTGTTAATGTGATAATGGAAAGAAAGAGAGGAGTCAAAGATAACTTCAAGGCAGCGTGCAGATTCAACTTGGTTAATGACCATATTATCAATAGAGATGGAGGAGGGTGGACTACGTCCCAGTTTAGGGGGGAAAATTATGGGGACGTTACGGCCAATGGCTGGCAGGTGTTAAAGAACGAGCCTACTCTGCTGTGCACCCCTATAACTAACAAGCTTGCAAAAGCAGCAGAGAAGGTGTGGCTATGCCAGCGAGGGATCAGGGTTTTGTAAGTAAAATATCTGAGCCTGGGAGCAGCTTTGAAGGGTTTAATTAAAGCAAAAAACAGGTTTGTGGGGCAATTTTTTTTCTAGGAGAGTGGACATACCCTTTAAAAAACCTAGTTGAAGTTTTGCTGGGTTAGGTTGAACTGCACCAAACTTTTTTTTATGTGGGATGGGGGGCCCTTCTAAAATCTTGCTATGGAGCCCTGTGTTTTCCAGCTATGCGCCTGGCACTGAATATCCTCTATGAAAGGGATGTCAAACTTGCAGCCTTCCCGATGTTTGCTGGGAGTTGTGGTTTTTAAACATCTGCTCTATGATGATTGGATCCAACCAGGGTTGAAATTAGTTCCCCTATTAATCTAACCTCTAGATTGTCATACATGGTAGAAGATAGGTTAAATCGTTTTTCTGAGTAGTAGAATTTCTTTATTTTCTTGCAGAACTATGCCAGACTACATCATTATATTAAACTGTAGAAGAAAAAGACTGGGAGTGGAATTAAAAAAAAGGTCTTTACATCTCCAAATGTTATAGTCAGTGGTTAGTGAGACACTGGCAATACACGGTCTATGGTCACAGGTAGTGAAGGAGAAAGTCACTTGTTGCTTACTATGGTGATAAGCTATATAACTATGGATTAGCAGAGAACTTAATTTAAAACTCTAATCCATGGTAATCCTACATTTCAGGGTAATATATTTGTATAATTGCACTGCTGTAAAGATAAGGATTAACTTCCAATTCACCTTTACATTATTATCTAAAATAGCATGCTAATTATCTATCTAGATTGTTCTCAGTGGTCCTATTTAATAAACATTTTCAATGTGTAGAAGTGCCAGAATCAGGAAGCACCGACCACGCTAAGAAGTCACGTGACTGATCTTACACACGCCGCGCTAACCCTCCTACGGTGTACCAGCATCTAACCGCTTACACGGATCCCACGTACAAGTTCTGACTTTGCTGACTGTCTGGGGGATCTGTAGGATTCAGGGAACCAAACCTGTACCGAAAGAGCCGGAGCGGTGATGTATTTACTGTGCATACTCTAAGATCATTTGATCTAGTACTATAAGCTGAATTTTTGGAATAGACAAATTACCGGAATTTACCCAATAGGTTGGACATTTGTCCCCCGTTTGGTGGAGTTTTCCGAACTTTGTTATTCCCTATTGGGTATTTTTTGTATACACCTATATTAGTAGGACTTCCTTCTTAAGTCCTTCAGAAAGATCACTTTCTGGCTGATCTACTGTATATATTTATATATTTTACGTTTTTTTTATTCCTATATATATTGTAATTGCTGCTATTTGCATACCACTTATTGTATAACAGATTTTTTGAGCTGGTCAGCTCGTTATAATATATGTATATGTGTGATATGAGATATTAGCCTACCATACCCATTTTAATATTAAAAATTGTTGATATAATTTTTTAGTGTATATGCCGTTTGCACAGGTTGCATATACATTCCTATTTATGTTGTAGTTGCTGGGTGGATTCGGTTATCTGCCATACCCCCCAGTTTACTATTTTCCCTGGGTGGGGATTCCCTGGGACACCTGTGATTAGGATATCTGGCAACTATCTTCTGTTTTTCTGAACCTCATTCATTACCATCTCCTCTGTTTTGTCCAGTACTAGTGTCCTCTTACCATCTTCATTTATTTTTAAACCTAACTGCAATTTATTCCCCTCTCATAGCATTTAATTTAGCTTGTTATGCTTTTAGTATCCAGTAGATGGCAGAACTACTATACATACCTTGGTTTAAAGAGGCTGAAAAAAAGGCAATCAGTTCTAGTTGCTGGAGACATTCAAGGCTATGTACCAAGAGCCGTTATCGGCTATTTATGTCTTAAAGTCACAACTGATGTACCAAGAGTTAACGTGACTTTAAGGTACAACTAATGTCAGTTGCGGCGTTATGCCAAAACAGTGTCACATAACTGCAGCAACCAATGTACCGACTCAATAATGGCTCTTTAAGACAGAATCTTTATAGACAGCACATAGATGGCAGTAAAGATTCTAAATAAGTAATAAAAGCAGCTATAAGCTTGGTGCATTGCCTAAAGGAGACAATAAAGAGCAATAGTGGCTCTCGGTACACAGCCCAGACAGGGTCCAAAATTAAAAACAAAGCTTCATTGTAAAGTACTGCTATTTGTACACTGTCTAGGTTTTATTATGCACTGCTGCTTTTATTTTAGATTTAGATTATTCCATGTAAAATATATTTCCATGTAAAATATATTTATTACAAGTGAAACATGGATTTTAGAAGTCACATGATGTGCTTTTATTGCATTGGTGACCAATTAGAGGGAACCTTGTGTCCCTGTCTGTGATCACTTTTCAAATCTAAATAGAACAATAAAAAGTATACAAATGCTGAGAAAAATATACATGCATCTTGTATAGCAGAAAATGTATAACAATGGAGATTCTATAAAAATAAAGTACTTTTTTCAGCCTATTACTTGTACTTACCCAGTCTGAAGGTTTGTAGCAGCTGTTGAATTTTTATGTGCAGGAGACAGCGATTGATATTTATTTCCAGCAGATGCAGTGCTTACTGCGGTCTTTCCTGAAGGAATACCTGAATACAGCAAAGCAAAGAAAATAAAGTCTGTAAAATGTTGTGTATCAGATATTTATATCATACTCTTCTAGCCTTCTAAAATAGAAGCACAAGTACAAAGCAATGTCTAATAGTGCCGGTGTTATATTTATAAACTAAACATAGATATTATGGCAATATAACACTATGCTATATATATTTTCCTTTTTAGGGTTACATGTATGTATCTGATTATACAAAGGGCAGTATTGACATGTGTTGCAAGATGAAATGCAGGTATATAGCCTTCAGTTCTTTATATATAAATGTGTATCCTTATACTCCTTGTGTCAAGTTGCTTGGCAAGGGAAGACATACAGGACTTTAGCTACCAGTCACTGCTTAATCAGTTGTACCTCCAATACTGTACTATTGGGCAGAACACATTATTAGGATTCTGACACAGAATTACACTGCTCATGTTAAAGTCTTTCCAAGAAATGCTTTATAAGTTATTGAACAAGTAAAAAATAATTTCAATTTGAAGAACTTTGACCCCATAGAAATCGTGTCCCTTCCATTCTACCTGAAGCAGTTTTCCCAAAATTAGGTGGCTGTGGCAGACGTGTAGCCGCAGACTGAACAGCTGGAGGTAGGTTAGTCTTCTTAATAAGAGGTGGTTTATACTGCAGAGATAAATAGAAATGGATATTGTATATACATGGATGTGTCATGGTCATTTTTGCTGATTAAACACAATAAGGCAGTACAGGGCAGAAGGAAACAACTGTAATCATTGCATTCCCCAGTACCCACAGGCCCCCAGCAGGTGCAGGAATTTGTAGTCTACATCCAAACATGGAAAGCTATAAGTAGCCACAAGCAGCCTAAAATGCCTTTACTGCAAAGGAATTATTGTATCTAGATATACTGGAAATGTTTCAGAAAGAACAACCTTTCTCTTCTAACAGCTTGCCTAGAGGAATACATTATGACTTTAGTGCTTAGATTTTATTAAGTAGATAATGTTTTACAGACACCTATATGAATACAGCATCACTGCAAACTGATCAGGTTCCTTCCTGGAGAGATGGAAAAGCCTATAATTAGAGAACTAAAATACAGCATTCTCTTGCTATGCAATGTTCTAGATTTTTTTTATTCTCTGGTGAGACCTTCCCCAGGGATGATATTATATGAAGCATGTTACTCCATAGAAACTAGTATGCAAAACTTTCAGTGCCTAATTTCCTGATATACTGCAATGTATTTATTATGCATATTAAATAATATACCTAGAAAGAAAATATTTACCTAAAGGGTATCTATACCCAAATATGTAAATTCTTTTATAATTCTATAAACTGCTACCTTTCCTATTGAGTTAATACAGAACAGATCAACACTTAAAGGGCATGTCCACCCCCAAAACTATAATCCCCCCAACTACTGGCCCCCACCATGTAGTGTAGTTTAAATCCTTACCTCACATCCCAACTCCATCTGGTTCTCCTGTAGTCCCCCCCCAAAGTTCCAAAAACTGCCCACCAGGAAGCTAGCAGTCCATATAGGACACTGCCTGCACCTGGCCTCCCGGAGATTCCTCGCCATGCTTGCTGCAGCCCTTCTCCCCCTCCTCCTCCCCGTCCCTCTCCCTCCCTTTCTACTATCCCTCCCCCTAGCATTAAACCCCCTTAATATTCTGCGCCCCATGTCCCCCAGCCCCAACCGCATGTTTTTTTTTTTTAAAAAGCTCCCCAAACTCTTACTTACCTCTCCGCTTTCCTCCGCTGCACTGAATGATCGGCAGCCGCGTCCGTGATTGGCTGCCGCTCAGCCAATCACAGACGCGACTGCCGGTCCCGCCCCTCTGCTTGCATTCTCGCAAGCAGAGGGCCGGCAGTGCGGCGGAGGATTGAGGGGAGGTAAGTAAGAGTTTGGGGGGCTTTTTGAAAAACAACACATCGGTTTTGGGGCTGGGGGACATGGGGGAGCAGAATATTAAAATTCTATTTTAGGGGTGGACATAGCCTTTAAATAGTGGTGCAGGGCCTGGGGACCGTGCTAGGACTTATATCTTGTGCCGACTTGGCTTTTAGACACATGCATGTATCTAAATGGAAGTGATGGGGTGATTAGCCAATCTTACCCTTGGCTTGCTCAAATGCTGGGACATTTTTAATAGTAAATCAATAAGAAAAGTAGGAATGGCAGGTGGTGAATAATCCTAATGGCTGGATCATCAACTATCACAAATAATATTAAAACACATAAAATACAACCTGTAGTATGTTAACAGATTACATCCTTTCTCCAATGTCATTATTACCTGAGGTCGCGGGGCTGGTTTTCCTTTCCCATCTACCCCCACTTTTGCTTTATTTGTGATGCGTGCTGCTTGCTCTTTGCAAAAGTTGATGTGTCTATCAGCAGCATTCTCATTAAATCTCCTCTGACAATATGGACATTGAACGTAATCTAGATAAGAAAAATGTATAAACATATAGCATGACTGGCAAGGAAACCACTTTCTTATTAAATATGCATGGATATAATTTCTAATTTATGCAGGATAAGCAAACACACATCATTTAAAGTGCAAAGAAGTAGCAATGAGAGCTCCAGGGTGCATTAGCTATGTGAACCCATTGAAAGCCATTTGTCAAATGGAACCATTGACTAAGATCGTTATGAATGAGCTGTGGAAAGTGCTGCTTTTCATACCAATGTGGGGTTATATCTTCAATATGAGATGGGAAAGGCTTGTTTTTTGCTATGTATTTTATAACTAAATGAGTCTGTGTTAATAAATCAGGCGTGGCCTTGATTTATTGGATTTTACAGAAAAAGCACAGAACCTAAAGTAATACTGTACCTACATATTTTAATTTGATCGGCCTGAAATATTGGATGTTTTTTTCGGGCAGCCACGACCAACCATTCGTTCCCTGAATCGGATAGGAGATCAGACAGGTTGGAAAACCATGGGCGATCATGTGGTCCTCTTTGGGCCACACACTCATTTGCATCGAACTGTCGGCCGTGGCTTCTTGATGCGACAGACAGTTGCTCATCTTTGCTGACCAGTCTGAACCAGCCTGTCGGGAAGGAGGATCCCAACGTGTGTACCCAGTCTTAGATTATTGTCATTCAGCAACAGCTGATGAACTTCTGATGGCTTAGACCATCAATCTAATGTGTGTGGCAGCTCCCATCTGTGTCATTCATTTATTCAGCGTAAAACAATGGAAACTACGCCAATGGGAGCTGCTACACATGTTAGATTGACAGTATCTAACATAGGCAAGATTAAAGGAGAACTATAGTGCATACACTACGCTGTTTTTTTTTTAAATACAGTTAAAATAAAAAGTATGTAGCCTAGGATTGGTAATTCCTACCTCCTAATATTGTTTCTGTGAGGAGCGCCAGCATACCAGGCTTTCTTAGTGCTTAAAGGAATTGTACACTTAATTCAATCTATAAATAACACATGTAAGCAGCACTTACTCTGATGTGTTTGTGTTGCTGTGTGACTTCAATCCAGTACTTGTTTTGCTCAAGCTCAGTCCCTCAGTTCCCCAACACCTTACCATATTATCTGACAGAGTTAATAAGAAAGGAGGAGGAGTATGGAATTGAAGCCAAATTTAAAAGATGGAATAGATGGGGGAGTAAATGATACGGCAGAAACATTATTATAGTCTAAACATTATAGACTGGGGGGAACTGTTTCTAGGTAAAGATACTGAGCAGATGTGGACCACTTTTAAAGGGATATTAAACTATTACATTTCTAAATCTGTACCTTTAGGTAACAAGTGTAAAAAAATGAGGTCCACTCCTGCATGGATTAATGCTCAGGTAAAAAGGGAAATGGAAAAAAAGAAAAGGGCTTTTAAAATTTTGAAAACAGAAGGCACAGAACAGGCTTACAGGGAGTACAAACGCTGTACTAAAGAGTGCAAGAAAGCAATTAAACTAGCTAAAATAGAAAATGAAATACGGATTGCCGAACAAAGCAAGTCCAACCCCAAAATGTTTTTTAAGTATATAAATGGTAAAAAGATGAGGACTGAGAATGTGGGACCATTAAATAATGGAGCTGAGGTGGTTGTAGAGGATGCCGAAAAGGCTAATCTGCTAAACCGTTTTTTTACATCGGTTTTTACTGTTGAGAATCCTTACAGTAGGGATTGTAACAATGTGCAGGGAGGAAATGAAGAGTTTTCACATTGGATAACAGAGGATATGGTACGGAATCAATTAGACAAAGTTAATATCAATAAAGCGCCAGGACCAGATGGATTGCCATCCTCGATTTTAAAAAAGAAGCTTAGTTCAGTTCTAGCAAGACCACTGTGTCTCATCTTTTCAGATTCGCTTTTGTCTGGGGATGTGCCGCTGGATTGGAAAAAAGCCAATGTAATACCAATATTCAAAAAAGGTAGTCGTTCACAGCCTGGTAACTATAGACCTGTAAGCCTAACATCAGTGGTAGGGAAGGTGATGGAAACTTTGTTAAGGGATCATATCCTTGACTTTGTCTCCAGAGATCATCTTATTAGTAGTAGTCAGCATGGATTTATGAGAAATAGATCATGCCAGACAAATTTAATTGGTTTTTATGAAGAAGTGAGTAAGAAGTTAGATTCAGGCACAGCAGTGGATGTGGTATATTTGGATTTTGCAAAAGCTTTTGATACTGTGCCACATTGGCGACTAATGTATAAACTGAGGACTGTTGGCCTTGAAGAAAACATTTGTTCATGGATAGAGAACTGGTTATTGGACCGCAAACAGAGAGTGGTGGTTAATGGAGCTACATCTATGTGGGCTAAAGTTCTAAGCGGAGTGCCTCAGGGTTCTGTATTGGGGCCGCTTCTGTTTAATCTGTTTATAAATGACTTAGAAGGGGGCATGGAGAGCAAGGTCTTGGTGTTTGCTGATGACACTAAACTATGCAGAGCTTTGGAAACTTCCAATGATGTGCAAGTGCTGCAAGCAGACCTAGATAGATTACGGTATCAAAATGGGCAGTAGAATGGCAGATGATATTCAATGTTGATAAATGTAAGGTGATGCATTTGGGATTTAATAATCCCTGTGCCACCTACACCATAAATAACTCTGTGTTAAAGGGCAATTATAGTGAGAAAATTGTTTTTTTTAAATTTCTTCTAATGTATCCTATAAGTCATCCCATCCACCAGGGTACCTTTAGTTTCTTTAAATTCTACATAGTCCCCGAGATATAAGCCTTTGAATATGCTGTGATTTGTAGGAGCTGCTACACCTCATCTGTCACTCAAAGGCACACACCCACACAATCCAAAGCTCCCCTGCAGTACTGTCACACACTCCTTCACCCACACTATATGTACCATGTGCAACATATAGTCAAATGCTGTAGTGCTAAACACAATCAATAAACCATTAACCCAGCAATATGAGCATAACACACTATAAAACAGCCCCTCCCCCCAAAAAAAATCTTATATACATACAAAACCAGTGACTCACATGGAACACTAATACAGTATATATAATACAGTAATACAGACTATATACCAAACAAGACACACAGTGCAATCTATGAAATATATAGACTAAAGCAACTGAAATGTAACAGGACAACAAGCAGTGTCACTGTGTTTGTGAAGGTCTCACTACAAGCTGCTGTTACACTGACTCTCTCTTCAGTGATTATGATCTCAGCTAAGCAGGGGGAGAGATATGAACTTTAGGTAAAAAGAAAAATAACAATTAGCAAAGTTAGAGAACAGGCAGAGTTCAGTAACTTACTTGTAAAGAATCTCAGCACCGCTTGTCCTCCTCTCTCCCCCTCTGCCCCTCCCTTCAGCATATTGCTACTTTATTCCACACTTTGATTGCTTGCAGTCTAGCTCTGGAAGGGAGGGGTCAACAGGATGTCAGCACTTCATTTAAAGTCCTTTCAACTGACAATGCTCGGACTCTGTATACAGCCCGTCACTGCTTGAGGGGGAGTAGACAGAGAGGGGAGGGGGACTACACAGCTTGGTACAAACTTCTGCCAGTGTGAAGAAACGAAGCCACACAGAAACATGAAAGTAAGGCAGCTTATACTAAGTGATCTATACATTGTATACAAAGTTTTTTTTCACTATAGTTGCCCTTTAAGTGCATTTGTAATGGAAAAAGATTTGGGGGTTCTGGTAGATAACAGACTTAGCTCAAACAATGCCAGGTAGCAACGGCTAGAGCTAGCAAGATATTGTCTTGTATAAAAAGGGGAATAGATTCAAGAGAGAAAAATATTATTCTCCCTCTTTACAAGGCACTAGTAAGGCCTCATTTGGAATATGCGGTGCAGTTTTGGAATCCCATATACAAAAGGGACATCTTGGAAATTGAGTCAGTTCAGAGAAGGGCAACTAAATTAATAAGGGGAATGGAGGCGCTTGAAAATGCAGGCAGATTAGACAAGTTAGGGCTGTTTACATTGGAGAAACGACGTTTGCGTGGGGACATGATAACCTTAATGGCCCATACAATGAACTCTCTGGTGCATTGTTTACTAACAGGTTGGAAGAAAAAAAGTTTCATCTTCAGGTTAGGAGGGTTTTTTTTACAGTGAGAACGGTGAAACTGTGGAACTGTCTTCCAGCAGATGTGGTAATGGCATGTTCATTGAATAGCTTTAAAAAAGGCCTGGATAAGTTTCTAAAACTAAAAAATATTGAGAATTACTGGTATTAATGCATATAGATCTGGTTGATCCAGGGATACTTTCCGATTGCCGTTTGGAGTCAGGAAGGAATTTTTTCCCCCTTTTTAGCTGGTTTTTTTTGCCTTCCTCTGGATCAACTGTTAGGTAGGGTTAAAAAAAAAGAGGGTGAATAGTTTGGACTTGATGGACGTATGTCTTTATTCAACCTTAATTACTATGTTACTATGTATGACTCTCTGTGAGGGCAAGCATGCTCAGTAATCCCTATGAAGCAGCATAGTGAGGGAATTTCCCACCATGCAGTTCATGTACCAATTGTCACCATTCCAGCTACAGCAAAACTATACATAACAGAAGAGTTATACTAAGGCACTTGATTGACAGCAGAAATGTGAAATGTTTCAGATTGGATATCTAAAGAAATAGGATACAGATCAACAAAAAAAATAGTACAGTGATAGTTGGGGGAAATTATAGTTTCCAGTTATGGGCAATTAAAAAAAACAAATTTCCCAGTTTCCATATCCTTTAAACACTATTTTTTATACATTAAAGTCTAGGTCACTAACTTGGCAGATGAAAACTGGCACCCCTCAATAAATTATATTAGGAAGTAGGAATTAGCAGTAGTACCTCCCTGACCCAGGTACTTTTTTATAAAGTTAATTTTTACAGTCCTTTGATTGAAAAATCCGAGTAGGCAAACATTCTGATAAAAAGTGGCCAAACATAAATCAAGCCGTCAAGAGTCTCACATAAACCTAAACTGACGCATCTTCATTTCAGAAAATGATAACATGAAGCCAGGTTCTGTGACAACATATACTACATGTGTGAAACACTGTCAAAGAATGTAAACATACCAGGATCATAGGTAGGCGGTGGAGGAGGCGGAAGCTCACCTCCTTCTTTTAAAATCTGATCAACTCCCTTAGCAGCTCTTATTGTTGCAATAAATTCTTCATGTTTTCTCCTCCAATTCGATTGTTTTTTAGGAGGTTCTATCTAAAAAAAAAAAAGGAAAAAAAACCTGATTAAAGGGCATCTCCACCCTAAATTTTTACTTATAATATGTTGTAGCCCCCCTGCCCACCCCCAACCGCCGCATTAGTTATTTAAAAAAAAGAAGCCGAATCATACATACAGCCCTTCACTCCTGCAGCATCTCCCTGTTTGTGACTTCTTTGCTTCCTTCCTGAGAGGCAGCCAATCACAGTCACGGCTGCCGGTAATGGAGACGCCGTGGGAGAGAAGGGCTATATGTATAATTCGGTTTATTTAAAGAACTAATGCGGTGGTTGAGGTAGGCAGGGGTTAACTACACCATATTAAAGGGATTAAATGCTAGGTGCAACCGTTGGATCCGGGTGGGAGGGGGTAAAGGGTTCAACTGTGCAGGTCAGCATCCCTCCCGGAGGCAAGACAGGAGGCAGAGACCTTTGGACAGGAATACAGCCACTACTCTTCAATTTCCTGGACTTTGGACAAGCACTGCAGGAGAACCATAGGGAGCAGAGATGTACGGTAAGGATGTTTTTAAAGTAAACAGTGGGGTCAGTATGGAGTTAAATTTAAATTTTGGGGGTGGACACAACTAAGGCCGCAAAAACATGTATTTCCATTGCCACTTCTGTATTGTCTATTAAAGGATAAGTACACTGCAGCTTTAAAAGAACCCGCCTCCCCCCCTTTTTTTCTAGGTCCCTCCTGAGCCTTCCTGTCCTGCTGTACAGTTGCTGACATCTTGGATGTGGTTTGAAGACTGCTTAGCTCCGCCCATCTGTGAGTTCCTGGATCTCCTTCTTATTCAAGTCCCAAAACGCTCCACTCGTTTGCTCTGTGCGGGTGATGTTGTCACGTCGCATGTGCCATGACGTCAGGCACGCGTGCACACGGAGTAAACGAGGAGTGCTTTTTGGGACTTGAATAAGAAGTCCTCTCAAATCACTATTGAGTATTAATTTAATGCTGTTGAATTCAAGGGTGGCAGTTACTCCTAACAAGTAGTTTTAATTAATTATTAAATCCATCCAGGCTTATTTCTATTTAACCTTTAAACAAATTTGAAATATGTTTATGCATTTCAAACCTCCCAAGGCCCCTACCTCACCGAGCTCTGTTACACTCCGTATACACCACCTAGGGAAAAACAGAAGAGCTATTCAACTTTATATTTCCCTCTACCATAGTGAAAGGTGCAGCAAGGAAGCAATTTCTGGACTTGTTGTAATGAAAATTTTTACTGAATTCAAAAAGAGTATCTTCTATCTAGTTGAAAGTTGCTACAATGGGGGTGCCCAACCTGCTGCCCTCCAGATGTGTGAAAACTAGAAACAACTGCAGAATGCTGGGAGCTGTAGTTTTCAAACATCTGGAGGTCTGCAGGTTTGAATCACTTCCCTACAGGAAGTGGCCCTACTGGGACAACCAGGATCAAGAAGTACATAAATCCAGCCTTCAATGATGAATCAAACTAACACGCAACAAACATTATCTATGTCTTCACTTCTACAAAATATGTTGGTGCAGGGGCATACCAGCAGGGCCCCAGGCCCCCCCATTATTGCACAATTTCTGCAGTGACCAACTGTTTTTTTATTTATAAATCTGTACACTTTCAGGTTTACTTGAATGTATACTTATATTTTTTTGGGGGGGGGTTGCCTTTCTCTGGATCAATGAGGGTATTGCTCAGTAGGTTGGACTAGATGGTTAGATGTCCTTATTCAACATCATATACTATACAGTACTATTTAATAAGAGGTACAAAAATTTGTCAGTGCAACCAATCAGATGATACCTTTTTGCTGTTCTACTACAGTTAGAGAACAATGGTTGCTACAGATTAACAGCACTTTTAATTAAATAAGCCCCTAATGCAGTCACAAAAATGGGACTAGATCTCAATAATATAGGGAAATAAAAACATTACTATTCTACACTAGAATAAAACACGTTTTTCCTATTTTACACCTAATTTTGTTTTTGCTGCTGCAGAAAATATTAAGATCTAGCTAAAAATGCATACTTAATATTTACCACTAGAGAGCAGCAACGAGCTGTCTGTCTTGAGAGAGAAATACTGTAATCAAAAACTAATGGTATTTTACATTTCATTTTCCTCTTTGGGGCATCGAACTGCTATATTTAGTGAAGAGATGTCAGAAAATGGGGACATTTTTTTGCCATCTCTTGCTTAAAGGACAATTATACTTACCATTGCCCTGATCCACTCCTGCAAAGTACCCAGGGTGAGGACCTAAAATGCTAAGTCCTCACCTCTGGGTACTTTACAAAAGTCCTGTACTACTTACTTGTAATCCTGCACTACTTACTTGTAATCTCCCTCGTCGCTCTGGTCGGATCCTCCCCACTGGCACTGTCAGAGCGCGTCTTCCCATTGGCTGCCTCGCGACCTGTCACTCAAAGTGCCAATGGGGAGGATCGGACCAGAGCGACGAGGGAGATTACAAGTAAGTAGTGCAGGACTTTTGTAAAGTACCCAGAGGTGAGGATTTAGCGTTTTAGGTCCTCACCCTGGGTACTTTGCAGGAGTGGGGGGAAAGGAACGAGGGGGAGGGGAGTATAATTGTGCTTTAAAGCAGCACTAAGGGACATATTTATAAAGGTGCGTTAACCTTTTCGCCACCGCTATCGCTGCCTTTTTTGCTAAATTTGGACTTAACGCAATTTATAGTGGGGATAACTAGGGGTGAAAAGTCATTACCGCCATGATCATTATTTTGCTTATCGCCGTGGTAACTCCTCAATCGCATTTATAAAACAGCGATAAGTGATTCTTTACGTTAAGCTTGTCCATTTAAAATAGCCAAGTCTAAGGTGGTGAAAAGGCCCATATATGTAGCCTGTTAGTGGGTCCATGGAAGGTGTCGGTACATTGTGGAGTGTTTCTCAATACTAATAAGGGTCCAGGTGGAATGTTAGATTATTTTCCAGTATTTACTGTAATATGCCAATTTCCGGGTTTACCAAGATCGCCATTTTTTCCTTTTCTTCGCGATACAGGACTTGATTTCAAAATTTTATTTTTAATGGAATTCCGAAAATCAAATGTCAAAAATCATGGAGAAAATGGAAAAGAATTTCGTGAAAATTCTGGTCGAAAATCTGGATCGAAAAATTCTGCTTCAAATGGATTTGCCTCAAATTTTCTGAATTTCAATAAGTTAAAAGACAATTATACTCACCTACCGCTCATTACTCTTCTTCCATTCCTGCAAAATACCCAGGGTGAGGACCTAAAACGCTAAGTCCACACCTCTGGGTACTTTACAGAAGTCCTGCAATACTTACTCGAAGATTCCCTCTGCGCTGTGGTCCGATCCTCCTCTCTGCCACTGTGTGCAGACCGTCACTGACAATGACAGTGGGGAGGATCCAAGCGCAGTGCCGAGGGAATCTTCGGGTAAGTATTGCAGGACTTCTGTAAAGTTCCCAGAGGTGTGTACTTTATGTATGTGTGTGATTTATGTTCTGTAATGAAGAGATCAACGTATCTTTCTTAAGATTAGACATTTGTTGGAATAATGTAATCAAAAAAACCTATCGCAAAATCTATAGCATCTCTTAGTATAAACTCGTCCATTTGCATCTCACAATTCAACTTTGCTATTCTTTGAACTGATTGGGCAATCAGTGATGACCTATTTGAATGGATATGATTCTATACTTTACTTACCTTTGGCTTTAATGGTTTTACTACAGAGATATCTGTTCCTTCAGCTCTTTGCCTGCTTGAGTCGAAGGTTTTTCTCTTTTTCGCAGCAGTTTTTTGGCAAATCAGTATATGCTTTTTCTGGAAATGGAAATATTAATAAGTGATTTCATATATAAAAGGAACACACAATCAATTCCTACTCAGACATATCTGTGTGTAAATATTTCACTACAACAGTATTACAGAGCAGTAAACTAAACAATAGGTATCTATATAGTTCCACTGGTGTAATAACGCATAGATCATTATCAATGATTGCAATGTTCATTGACATTCCATTTACCAATAAATTACATTATATTTTGCTTTACTGTCTGAACTAAAGTCTGCATTCTAGGGGGCATATTTATAAAGGTGCGGTAACTTTCCGCTGCCATTATAGCTGCTGTTTTCACCAAAATCGGACATAGCGTTATTTATAAATTGGCCTTTACTGCTGAAGCATATTTATAAAGCTGTGATAATGGTGATGTCGTGTTAAGTTCGGGCATTTCTATTCAACAACTTTAGGGTAGCAGGTGTGTGTGTGAGGGGTGGCTGGGAAGGTGGTGTGTTGCATGCAGTCTTTGCTGGAGGGGTCTGCACGCCCCTTACTCCACAGGCACGGACAGAGTTAGGTGCATTATCGTGGGCGAAAAGAGAAAAATCTATCCCCACAGCGATACTTTTCGTAATGAAAATATAGGCTTTAGGCATATGGCTGTAATGCTGGTCATTTCCAGACAATGTGCGGTGATATAAAAACGCAGATGTTAACTGACCTTCATAAATATGCCCCTAGGTTTTTAGGGAAATAGCATTCTGTCATTGGCTGCAATGTCATCTGTTACATTCATGACAGACAGCTGCTAACTGGAAGGATCGGGAAGCAGAAATATTGGTAACACAACATTGGGCAGCATTTCTGGTTACATCTCTCATCTTTTAACTGTTGCAGTTTGTGGCGCGATTTACCTATATACAATTTTGTAGTTGAGGGGTGAACTTCCCTTTTAAAGCTCCAAATGTTACATTTTAATAGCATTAAGTAGTACAGAAATACATGTTTTATTCTTTAAGATCAACTAGACTTGAAGTTTCGTTCTTGAAGACGTTTCTCAGTCAGCTAAATGGGCTTATTTAGTTATTGGTGCAGCTGCAAATCCATCTGTATTCATCATAGTAACATATTCTGGATAGAAGATATAGACCAGGCCCTTCTTAATGGAACTCCTAGAAACTAGAGAAATGCTTACCAAAGTCTCTACCACTACCTTATATTGAAGCACCCTTGGATGTGATAAAGCTAATTGGCAGGGCTATTAGACTCTTAGTTGCTGCTAGAAGATCGCTTTGGTTACACCTTTGTAAAGTGGATGCTAATTAAAAACACAATTTGGTGAAATTTCCCTTTGAAGAAGAATTGCTTTTTGGTAGCAAGCTAAAATATTTTTTGATAATGCAGATAACAGAAAGATTCTTCTACCACCACAGAAGCCTAGAAGACCCAGAGGAGCCCGTACAAACAATTATGATGGTGCCTTAACCCCCCATCTTCCAGTAGGGGGCAGGCTACAACACTTCAAAGATGTGTGGGTAACAACAACTTTAGATCAGTAAATTAAAAAAAACCTAAGGCTATGCCACACAGTTTGCAGAACTCCTAACAAAGAAATGATTTCCCGTTTTCCCAGCACCCAAGAAGGCAGGCACAGAACTCTCTAAAAGAAAGAAAGAAAGCTCTTCCCAAAGAGTGTGTTACATATTCTATGTTTGGTGGTCCGGGTGTATACCACCCCAGACCCGTCACCTGATCAACTGTGCATCATGGAAAAAACACTTGATCTTAGGGTAGCTGCTTACCACAACTTCTGTGTGACCCAGGTGCTGGTAGCCCCAGGGCCTGTGTATCCAAAATTGACAAGGTAAATGACAGGTTCTGCACTATCAAAGATCCAAGATCACAAAGAAAACCACGCTGCAGGAATATTAGTATACAAAATTTATTGGATCATGCCTGACGCGTTTCAGACCCAATAGTCCTTAATCATAGGCACTATATGATTAAGGATTATTGGGTCCGAAACGCACCAGGTGTGATACAATATATTTTGTTCCAGTGATCAAGGATAGTGCGGAACCGGTCATTTACCTTATTAATTTAGGCTCCGTTTATCCACCCAGAGCTGAACAAACTTAAACTCACGGCTTGGCTCATGAAAGGGGGAATTTAGAAAGAATGCAACTATAGGAGGGAGCTACAGCAATGATAATGGCTTCTCTTAAGATGTATATCACCACTTGGAACACCTTCTTAGTGCACTTCTAACATTGACCCGGAAGCTTGGTCTTCACACACTTTGGTAGAGTCCTACACACAGTATTTGAGAAGAGCCTTAGCATTATACCCTGAAAAACCCTGAAGTATCTGCCATATCTGCAATTACAAATCATTCTTGGGCAAAAGAATCTCCAATTACTGGCTTCTTTTAGGGTGTAAAGTATATAAAACCTCTGTACCGTCTTGGTACTTGAGTCTTCTTTTAGACGTTCCACTATCAAACTTGAGCCTTTGGATCAAATTTCGATCCAGAAGTTAACTATAAAACCTGATTATCGGATAGCCCTAGCTTCAGCCAGACGTGAAACTGACAGGAGAATTGAGGATATCTGAGCCATATCTCTTGAGACATGCCTTCTCGTTCACATCCTTTGAGGTTCACACTGTTCAAATTTACGACCCTCTTTCACTATGTGTAGCTGTGGTATACAGACCCCCATCCACGACTCCCCCAGCTACATTCCTCTCAGACTTTGAGACCAGGCTTACCTTTGTTCTCTCTACTGACGGTCCTTTGGGTGACTTTAACTGTCATATTGACAACTCTGCTCTATCCTGGCCCTCTCGTTTCCTTCAATTAACATCCTCATTTGATCTTCATCAGTGGACAACTACCGGTACGCATAAGGATGGCCACTTCTTGGATCTTGTCTTCTCCAGAAACCTCTCTGTCTCATCTTTTGAAAGTAACCATACCCGCTTTCAGATCACTATCTTACTACTTTTCTTGCTCAACAATTTCCTGTTTCTCTTGACCCTGACGATGCTAGCTTCTTCTCTCCTCTAGTCTCTCTACCCTTATGTCCGACTCTGACCCCGACTTGCTTCATAACTCCTATAACTCTGTCCTGACTAATGCTATTGATTCCCTTGCCCTCTTGCAACCCCGCAATCGACGTCTCTCGAATCCTTCCCCTGGCTCAGTCCCTCAACCCATTTTATATGTAGGTGCACATGTGCTGCTGAGCGGATGTGTAGAAAGATTATGCTACAATGCCTCAACACTGCACTTCGGGAGCAAAACAAAAATACTGTAAGACGCTTATAAATAATAGCAAATCAAACCCACGCCTCCTTTTCTCCCTTCTCTGTCCCTCACCCATTCACTCCCTTCTCTCTCCACACTCCCCCCAAGACTTTGCTGACTTCTTCATAAATAAAATAGTCTATCTGTATGCAGATACCTAACCCTCAGCATAGCTCTCTCCTTTTTTTTCCCCCCCATAATTTTTTATTGTGTGTAACCAAGGAAAAATAACAATAAAATCAGGACATTTATACATTTTGTGGGAACAATTCTCACAATGGCTTATGTATAGTAAGTTGTGTCGAGAGGATAGTTTGGTATATCACATTGGTTATTATTAGGTAAACATTATGAACAAAAAAAATACTGTAAACTTTTACAATTTAAGAGTTAAGTATTAGATACCGTATATACTCGAGTATAAGCCGAGGTTTTCAGGTCTTAAAAATGACCTGAAAAATGAACCTCGGCTAATACTCGGGTCAAGCTGGTACTTCCTACTGACTCCAAGTGGCAATCGAAAATTTCCCTGGATCTACTCTACTTTATGAATCAATACCAGTAACTTGCAACATTCCCGCAAGTCAGGATGGAAAACCGGCAGTTCCCAGTAGTATTTTGCGCACGTCGGCGCGATGATGTCATCGCGCACTACTGGGAACTGCCGGCTTTCCATCCTGACTTGCGGCTGCGTCTGTAAGTCTTTGCGAAGGCATCCGGAAGGCTCTGGGAAGGTGTCCGGAAGGCTCTGCACACCAAACTGTAAGTACCATTCCCATGGCTACCAGTAATTCCTATGCTACCAATTATTCCCAAGGCTACCAGTAATCCCCATGGCTACCAGTTATTCCCAAGGCTACCAGTAATCCCCATGGCTACCAGTAATTCCAATGGCTAACAGTTATCCCCATGGCTACCAGTTATTCCCAAGGCTACCAGTAATCCCCATGGCTACCAGTAATTCCCATGGCTACCAGTATGTGAGGCAATTCCCATGGCTACCAGTATGCAATAAAAATGCACATGGCTACAGAAGGCAGTAGTGGTCAATTTCAACCCTCGGCTTATACTCGAGTCAATACATTTTTCCTAATTTTTGAGGTAAAAATAGGTACCTCGGCTTATACTCGGGTCGGTTTATACTCGAGTATATACGGTATGTAAAACAGGAATGGAAAATTAAACACAGTCCTTTAAATTTCAGAGAGTGATATCTGTCCCACTGCATGCCCCAGCCCCACGCAGTTAAGTTTGGAGACAACCTTTCCATTGTACTCGATCAGAATTGTACCTTCCCTTAGTCATTGGAGGTGCCAGCTGTTATTCGGTTCCCACCGGCATCGGTCATAGTGTAAAACCAGGGGGACCAGACTTCATCGTATTTGTGGGTTGAGCCCTTAATAAAGTGGCTCAAGCATTCGTTATTGCAGGTCCACCATATTTTTGAGATTAACTGAGTCTCTGTGGGAGAGGGTTGTTTCCATGTGGCCATGAGAAGGCTACGAGTAGCAGCTCAGGAACTATGTATAAGTTTGTTACTTGGTGTAGATAATTGGGGTGTATTTTTATCGAATAGGGCCGTTCAGAAAGTTTTTGTGGTGTGTAATTCAGTAGTCACCACTATACTAACCCACATATTCAACGCCTCCTTGTCATCTGGTATTTTCCCTTCCTCTTTAAAACACGCCCAAGTGAAACCTATAATCAAAAAAGCCTCCCTTGATCCCTTTTGTCTTGTTAACGATAGCACGGTCTCTCTTCTACCGATAGCCTCTAAGCTATTGGAACATCTCGTCTTTTCATGTATCACTAATTATCTTAATTCTCATAACTTACTGGACCCCTTGCAATCAGGGTTTCATCCTGCACACTCCACAGAGACAGCCCTGTGCAAAGTTGTTAATGACTATAATTGTGAATGCCTTGGAAAAAGGCTGATGTTATTCCAATATTCAAAAAGGCTGGTCATTCACAGCCGGGTAATTACAGGCCTGTAAGTTTAACTTCAGTGGTGGGGAAGATCCTGAAAAGTTTAATAAGGGAACATGTTCCCTTACTTGAATTTTGCAAAGGCTTTTGATAGAGTCCCCCATAGGCGACTAATGTATAAGCTGAGGTCTGTTGGTCTTGGGAGTCACATTTGTACATGGATAGAAAACTGGTTAATGAATAGGATGCAGAGAGTAGTTGTAAATGGGGCTTCATGATTTTGGACTAAAGTGCTAAGTGGGGTGCCACAGGTTTCTGTGTTGGGGCCGCTTCTATTTAATCTATTTATTAATGATTTGGAAGTGGGTATTTTCAGCAAGGTTTCTGTGTTTGCTGACGACACCAAACTTTGTCGACTATTAAAAACTTCAGAGGATGTGCAATTGTTGCAGGTGGATCTAGATAGATTGTCTCATTGGGCTGCTAAGTGGCAGATGAGATTCAATGTTGATAAATGTAAGATAATGCATTTTGGACTTAACAATCCTTGTGCTACCTATACTACAAATGGCTCTGTGTTAAGTGATTCCCTGGCCATCTTTGAAATGGAAAGGGTTCAGAAAAGGGCACCTAAATTAATAAGGGGATTGGGGGAGCTTGAATATGAAGAGAGACTGGAAAAGTTACAATTATGTACGCTGGAGAAAAGGCGCTTGGGTGGGGATATGATTACTGTGTATAAATACATTAACGGCCATACAATAAACTATCTGGGGCATTGTTCACCAATAGAACATGTCAGGGGACACGAGGACATCCCTTAAGAAAAAAGGTTTAGCCTTCAAGTTCGGAATGGGTTTTTCACTGTGAGAACGGTAAAGCTATAGAACTGTCTTCCAGTGGACGTTGTTATGGCAGGTTCATTGGTCAGTTTAAAAAAAAAGCTGGATGAGTTTCTGCAAACAAGGAATGTTGCAAGTTACTGGTATTGATTCATAAAGTAGAGTAGATCCAGGGAAATTTTCGATTGCCACTTGGAGTTAGGAAGGAATTTTTTCCCCCTTCATAAATTTGGTGGGTTTGTTTTGCCTTCCTCTGGATCAACAGTTAAGCAGGAAATGAGGATATTGCTAGATGGGTTGGACTGGATGGACGTATGTCTTTATTCAACCTCAAATATCATACTATACCTTCAGGCTGCCAAAGCCAAAGGCCACTTTTCTATTCTCATCCTTCTCGACCACTCCTCTGCTTTCGACACAGTTGATCATTCCCTCCTAATGCAAATGATTCCCTTTTTTTTTTCTTTGTAACATTTTTGAAAATCCGTAGATTCCTTTCTCTTCCAACTACTGCTATGCTTATCCATGCTCTCATCCTATCACACCTAGACTATTGCAACCTTCTGCTTTCTGGTCTTCCTTCTTCCCATCATTCTCCATACTTAACTCTGCTGCGCGCATGCTCTCGCTTTCTATCAATCTGGAAATTAAATCTCCTCTTTGCCGCACATCTACCTGGCTCCCCATTAAACAACACATTATCTACAAAATCCTTCTCTTAACATTTAAATCCCTTCACTCTGCTGCTCCTTCTTATATTTCTTCTCTTGTGTTCCAATATGTCCCTGCCCTTATCCTCCACTCATCACAGAACCATCTCTTATGCAGACCCCCCCCCACTCGTATTGCCTCCTCTTGTCTTAAACCTTTTTCTCTTCTGGCTTCCATCCTCTGGAATTCTATTCCCCTCTCTCTACGTCAAGAAACCTCAATAAACAAGTTTAAATCTAACCTCTCATCCTATCTCTCTGAGCACAGCATAGGACTGTTGACACTGCACTAGTTATTACTATAGCACTTCCAGCCTTTCCTATGTATCTGAATGTTACCTACCCAAGTAGATTGTAAGCTTGATGAGACAGGGACCTCTTTCCTCATGTTACATGTTTCAAGCACTTGTGTATTTTATGATACTTATTTATATATTTATGTATTTATTTACTGTCCCTCTTGTACGACCTTTTGTATTCTATATTGTACAGCGCTGCGTCCCCTAATGGTGCTATATAAATAAACATATACATACATACATGAAACTTACCTTCCCAAGGTAGTGACTAAATTTCACATAAACCAAGAGATAGTTATACCTACACTGCCTGACAGGAGAACCCACACCCGCCATGATCCGTAAAGCAATAAATATATGTGTAACAAGACTAGGTATAAATAGAAAATATTTGTATAAATATATTTATTTATATGTATAATTCATTAAAGGAGACTTTGAAAGCTGCTTGTTACCCTGCAGTTTATTACCAGTCAGTTTGAGTTGCTGGAAAATAAACTGCAGGGTAACAAGCAGCTTTATAAGTCTTATCAGGGACTTCAATGTTCCATTACCGTATATACTCGAGTATAAGCCGAGGTTTTTAGGTTTAAAAATTAACCTAAAAACCTTGACTCGGCTTATACTCGAGTCACAAGGAACTTACCTTCAATCCAGAGGCAGCCGCGAGTCCGGCCGGCAGTTCCCAGTAGTTCTTCGCACGCTGGCGGGATGACGTCATCGCGCAGCCGCGAAGCAGTAATGGGAACTGACGGCCAGACTCGCGGCTACCTCTGGATTGCAGAGAGAGGAAGACTGAAGACCAGGTACGGTTGTAAGTGGAGCTGGGGGACTGGGGGGCAGTGCTTGGGGGACAGTATGCCTGCATACACCCACATTACCTTTTTACTATAGGTGGTTGGAAACTACAACTCCCAGCAACCAAGCATGCTGGGAGTTGTAGTTTCCAAACATCTACAGTGGAAAGGTATTAGGGTGAGGGACAGTATGCCATACAGTAACCCCCAATACCTTTCTACTATAGGTGGTTGGAAACTACAACTCCCAGCAACCAAGCATGCTGGGAGTTGTAGTTTCCAAACATCTACAGTGGAAAGGTATTAGGGTTACTGTATACCCTCGGCTTATACTCGGGTCAATCATCTTTTCTAATTTTTGAGGCAAAAATGGGTGCCTCGGCTTATACTCGAGTCGGCTTATACTCGAGTATATACGGTATTTTAAGGATTCGTTTAGCAAAAAATAAAAAGCTTCCAAATGTGTCTGGATCCTCTGCTTGTTCAGTGGTGGCGCACCGGGTAAGGCACCAGGTTTAAAAATAATTTCAATACCCCAGACTTCTCTTTTTTTTGTTTCTATTGTGTTCATAGTAAAAGATTCTACATGTACCGGTATTCTATATATTATCTGTTAGCCTAGAGGTAAGAGTCCTGCTTTTAGCAAAACAGAGTAAATGTACATGTTGCAGGTTCTATTCCCCAGACTTTTATTTTTTTTTATTTTTGCTGAAATGTTATTATCCTGTTTCTTACATCCATGCTATCTATGAAATACACTGCAAAGATTACTTTCCCTTGTGTATGAAAAGTAAAGGATTATATCATTGTTAGGACAGGAGCATTGAAAAAAAAAATGAAATCCCTGTTCTGTTTCAGGGAGAGGGAGGATCTCTGTGCTGTAATGTGACTCTCAGCTTCTAGGAAGCAAGGCTGCAACTTTCTTATCTGTTGAGCACTACAGAGCATGTGCCTGTATGCAGACACTTAGCTGGGGGTTTACCCTGCTAAGGTGGATTGTGGGAGCTGACCTCTAGTACTCACAGGTTGTTTTCATAAATCACCCAATGGCCACAGCAAAGGGAGAGGAGAGACACAGCTTGTTGTATGTTTGTGAATGTGCTCATTGGAACAATGTTGTCTGAAGACTTTAGTTCTCCTTTAAGCTGTGTCTGATTACTAATCCTTCAAATCCGTGTGCTGGATAAATATATATAGCAAGTGCCCAGCGAAAAATGCATCAGTGATTGTGGTGCTTGCTCCATATAACACTGCCACCATGTGAAGTTGAATGGTCAGATCACAGCTTCTCCAGTGTGGATTTAGTATGATGCATTAACTGTTTTATTGAAAAGACCAAACCTTTTCATTAATATGACAGCCAAATCCTTTATTTCACCGGAAACAATAAGGGAAACAAAACTTCAAAATCTTCAATAGCTTAAGTGGATAAAGGATGGCATCAGGTTATATAACAGGTTAAGATCCATAGAGGGAGCCTGCTACTGTTAAGGCTCATTTAACACAAGCAATTTCCACATTTGGACCTTCTTTGCTGGCGCTTCAGCCGAGGACCTGCGCAAAGCTGCTACATGGTCATCGCTAAATACTTTCCCAAAGTTCTATAAATTAGATGTGATACCTCATTCTTTTGCTAACAAATAAATACATTTTTGCATCAAATGCGTTTTCCTCCCCTCATTTTTTCGAGCTTCTGTATATCCTGTGGTTTTCCTACTGCTGTGCACAGGAAAAGAGAATTACAGTAAGTTTAATGTGAATTTTCCTGTACCTCTGTAAATCAAGTTACTATTGATTTGGGTTTTAAATGTAACTAGAAAGGGAAATTTTAAGTATAAACTTTGAATTTGGCTTGAAGGGCTGCATTTTGGAAGGGAATATGTGTGTTCGCTGCAGATTTTAAAACTCAATAATGGGAATGATGAGTTTGTAGTGAACGCTTGTTTGGGACAAAAAAACCTTTTGTGTGTACCCAGCCCAAAGTGGTGCTAATTTTGATCCAATCAATCAGAAAGCTAACATCTGATTGGTTAGGGCAAAATTAGCGGCATTTTCAATGATAATGATTTTTGATCAAAATGTATTTTTTTTACTTTAGTTACCCTTTAAGTATGTCTGCCACAGTAATGGATAAGTAGATCAGTAGGTTTGTGTACCATGGTCAGGTTGGGGGTTAAAAAAACTTTTTTGATAATTCGTCAAAAACATTTTGACTTTATTTACCCTTTAGGTATGGCTGCAACAGTATGGAGGGGTAGGTCAGTAGGTGTATGTACCTGTGCCACGTGGGGGTTAAAAAAAAAACTTTTTTGATGATGGTCAAAATTAGTTTTTTAAAATTTAGTTACCCTTTAAGTATGGCTCCAACAGTAATGGAGAGGTAGGTCAGTAGGTGATGTGCCTGTGCCACGTGGGGGTAAAAAAAATAACTTTTTTGATTATTGATCAAAATTATTTTTTTTACTTTAGTTACCCTTTAAGTATGGCTGCCACAGTAATGGATAAGTAGATCAGTAGGTGTGTGTACCTGTGTCGGGTTGGGAGTTAAAAAAAAATTTTTGTTCATGATTAGTCAAATTTGTATTTTGACTATAGTTACCCTTTAAATATGGTTGTTATGAAAATGGAAGGGTAGGTCAGTAAGCATGTGTACCTGGATCAGGTTGGGGGTTAAAAAAACAAATTTTTTTGATGATTGGTCAAAAAATTTTTTGACTTTAGTTACCCTTTAGGTATGGCTGCAACAGTAACGGAGGGGTAGGTTAGTAGGTGTATGTACCTGTGCCACGTGGGGGTTAAAAAACAAACTTTTTTGATTATTGATCAAAATTATTTTTTTTACTTTACCCTTTAGGTATGGCTGCAACAGTAATGGAGGGGTAGGTCAGTAGGTGTATGTACCTGTGCCATGTGCGGGTTAAAAAAACAAACTTTTTTGATAATTGGTCAAAAAAAATTTTTTACTTTCCCTTTAAGTATGACTGCCACAGATAAGTAGATCAGTAGGTTTGTGTACCTGTGTCAGGTTGGGGGTTAAAAAAACTTTTTTAATAATTGGTCAAAAAACATTTTTGAATTTAGTTACCCTTTAGGTATGGCTGCAACAGTAATGGATAAGTAGATCAGTAGGTCTGTGTACCTGTGTCGGGTTGGGGGTTAAAAAAACAAACTTTGTTCATGATTAGTCAAATTTGTATTTTGACTATAGTTACCCTTTAAATATGGTTGCCATGAAAATGGAAGGGTAGGTCAGTAGGCATGTGTACCTGGATCAGGTTGGGGGTTAAAAAAACAAACTTTTTGATGATTGGTCAAAAAAATTTGACTTTAGATACCCTTTAGGTATGGCTGCAACAGTAATGGAGGGGTAGGTCAGTAGGTGTATGTACCTTGCCATGTGCGGGTTAAAAAAACAAACTTTTTTGATAATTGTCAAAAAAAAATTTTTACTTTCCCTTTAGTATGACTGCCACAGTAATGGATAATTATCAGTAGGTGTGAGTACCTGGGTCGGGTTGGGGGTTAAAAAAACAAACTTTTTAGATGATTGGTCAAAATTAGTTTTTTTTACTTTAGTTACCCTTTAAATATGGCTGCCACAGTAATGGAGGGATAGGTCAGTAGGTGTATGTACCTGTACCACGTGGGGGTTAAAAAAACAAACTTTTGATGATTGGTCAAAAAAATTTTTTGACTTTAGTTACCCTTTAAGTATGGCTACCACCATAATGAATAAGTAGATTAGTAGGTGTGTGTATCTGCGTCTGGTTGAGGGGGTATGTCTTTTTTGTGTTTACACCATAAAACCATCTTTTTATGAGATAAATCTAAATTTGTTTTTTTGACTTTATTTACCCTTTAAATATGGCTGCCACCATAATGGATAAGTAGATCAGTAGGTGGTGTACCTGGGTCTGGTTGAGGGGTATGTCTTTTTTGTGTTTATAACCTTAAACTATCTTTTATTGAGGATAAATCTAAATTAGTTTTTTTGACTTTAGTTACCCTTTAAATATGGCTTCCATGGGAATGGGAAGGTAGGTTAGTAGGTGGGTGTACCTGGGTCTGTGTGTGGGGGGGGGGGTTGGGGGTATCACCATTTGTATTTATGACCATGAAACAAACTGTTTTGAAATATCTACATTTGAGGATTGTTACCATTATAGTCTATGAGAAAAAATGTCCGGAAATTCGCCGATAACGCCGTAACGCTTTCGCGGATTCCTTAGCTAGAAGAAGGCACACTTCTCCTATATGCCCCGCATGTTTTCATGTCTCTAGCTCAAAAACTGTGGGAGGAGATACGGTCCAAAAAAGCGGAAGAATAAAACGGAAGAAGAAAAAGAAGAAGAAGAAATAGAAAGAACAGTAATTTGGCTTTTTCAAGCCAAAATAATAATAGAACCCTGCAACCTTGCTTTTGTTACAACATCTTTGTACCAAACCTACCAACAACCTCATTTAACTTTAAATCTAAATATATTGCAAATCCATTAATAAAATATACTCTTTGAAATAATAATGAATTTTTAAGTGAACCCTGTAAGCCGCCTGGGTGGTTCAACATGGTTTTCAAAAATTAACTAGCAATGTGCATGCAATCTGTTACACTTATCCTCCCATGACCTAGATAGATCTCAAACTGTCTAATCTAGGCAGAGTTTGATAAAGGTATTACTTGTAGTTTAAAGGGTATGTCCACCGTTATTTTAAACTTTTATGTTTCCAGTTTAACTGAAGGACAGGAGGTAAATGCGATATGTCTTACCTCCTGTCCTTCAGTAAAACTTACAGGAGATCAGAAAAAACTTACCGCTTATCGCTCCAGCGCCGGCTTCACTGGCAGTCTCCGCCGCGTCCACGCTCCTATGCACTGTGTGCACACACACACACAATGCAAAGGACTGTGGATCTGTCAGAGAATGTCAGTGTAGTCGGAGGCTGTCAGCAGCATTGGAGCGATACGCGGTAAGTTTCTTCTGCTCTCCTTTAAGTTTTACTGAAGGACAGGAGGTAAAACATAGCGCATTTAACTCCTGTCCTTCAGTTAAACTGGAAACATAAAAGTTTAAAATAACGGTGGACACACCCTTTAACAAATAAAAACAATGTTTTTTAAAGAACATATTGAAATCTCTAAATTCGTATACAACCAGGTGAAAAAGTTAAAGGGCATGTCCACCCTTGTACATAATTTTGATATTATGTACTGCTCCTTCCCCCAGCCCCAAACGCATTACTATTCTGCACAGAAAGTCACCCGATCTTTACTTACCATGCCTCTCTCCTTCGCCGCACAGCCCCTGCCCTCTGCTTGCACAGAAATGCAAACAGAGGGCGGGACCGGCAGCCATGTCCATGATTGGCTGAGGGGCAGCCAAACACGGACACGGCCGCCGGGAGTTCAGACCGGCGAAGGAGAGAGGCATGGTAAGTAAAGATCGGAGGACTTTCTGTGCAGAATAGTAATGCGGTTGGGGGTGGGGGAAGGAGCAGTACATAATATAAATGGGGTGTAGCGGGAGGGGGAGGGAGACAAAATCGGGAGGGAGAGGGAGGGGGGCGAGGACTCTCCTGCGCATGCCTCAAACCTTGATGAGGTTGAGGCTGAGACAGGCACAGGATGAGTCACTCGCAGCCTCTACACTGCAGTTTCCTGGACTTTGGAGGGGAATAGCAGGGCAGCCATTTGGAGCAGAAATTAAGAGATTCTCTGCTGAATCTCTTAAATGTTGCAGAAAGTGTGCTGGCAGGCAGACAAAGATCCTAATAGGGTTTTGAGATGATTTCTCAGAAGCTAGTGCTCAGATTTTTCTAAATGTACAATTTTAGAAAATTCTATTTTTTTTTTTTAGAGAAAAGATACCCTTTAAAAATATTTTCCATCACATTTTCCTACCTTACTTAGATCTCTGGCGCAGTTCATTCTTTTTTAAAGTTAGAAGAACAGTGAAACATGAAAATCCTACCTGTGACTTGTAGCATTTTAGCTTCCCCTCAATACAATGTGTGGTTTAAACACATGCACAACTTTCCCATTGCCCATTTGAAGCATTACATCAGACATGGGCACAATAAGAAAAGTTCATTACCATTACTCCTGCATATGGGCAATAAGTTGCACTGTGTTCATGTCAGATGGATAGCATGGAGAAGCATGGTACAGAAGTAGGTTTTAAAATTTTAGTTCAGTTGTTTTATAAGAAAGAACAGGGTGAAATGGCCATTCCACTATAGTTACACCAGTTACACAACAATGCCTTATCTTTCTATATGAGAAAGGATGTTCACCAGAAAATCTCTCACCCCTTTAGTGTGTTTTGACTGCACAATACAAGTGGTTTTCCTTTTTAATGATATTTTAATATGGTAATCTTCAATACAAAAATGTTCAGTGTCCAAACTCTATTGGAAAAGATGCCTATACACCTTGTGAATATGCAAAAGCAGTCACGTGTGTACGAGGGTTCAAGTTCAAGTAAAAAAAAAACTCTTTATTCTTACATCTGTTATATTCAGTTTCTGGATTCTTTATTCTTGCAATTTCAAAAACATAGCCTGTAATTACTTTACTGGTTGCTGTGAGTCTATACTTAAATCAAGACCTGATCATGGAATTGGAACTCATACTCACCAAAGTGGCTGGATTAAATGTTCTTCCACATATTTTGCAAGGTCTAAAGTCTTCTATGGAGATCTCCTCTAAAAAGTTGAAAATTAAATGCAATTAATAAGAGAGCATCAGGCATTGCTAATATGTTTTTTTTAAAGGGCATGTCCACCCCAAAACTAAAATTTAGCCCACTACTGGTCCCACTGTGTAGTGTTAAAGAATCCTTACCTTACATCTCTGCTCCTTATGGTTGTCCGTTAGTGCCTGTTCAAAGTCCAGGAAACTGAAGAGTAGGAGCTGTCGGTGTGTTATCTGGTCCCTGCTTCAGCCTTGTCATCAGTAAGGACAATGACATGTGCAGGGGAGCTCTTTCACACACACACACACACACACCCTCCCTCCGGAACCCTCTTTGCTGCCTGGTGCCCTACCTCTAAAAACTTTTAATATATTGTAAGGCACCCTAGCCCACCCCTAACCGCCAGGTTCTTTTTTTTTAATTTTTTTTAAAAACAGAACTCTACTTACATTATTTCATTCCCCTGACGCTCTGCATTGCTGGCAGCCATGTCTGTGATTGGCTGCTGTGATTGGCTGCTTCTCAGCCAATCACAGGCGCAGCTGCCAGTCCAGACCCTGCTTGCAAGTTCTGGCAAGCAGAGGGCTGGGAACAGAGCGCCGGGGGATCTCTTTAAGAAATTAACCTGGCAGTTGGGGGCAGGCTAGGGTGCTCTACAATATATTAAGTTTTTTTTTTCAGGTGAAAATGCCCTTAACATTATTCTGAAAAAATGTGTGACTTTCTTTAGTTTTTACATCAAGGAAAAGCACAAAAATTAATTTAACCAGTGACAATTCAAACACTTAAAAAATACCATACAGGGTGCAGTTCAGTAAAAAAAATCACTAGCATGGAATGTTTTAGCTACATAGATTGTACACAAGAAGAATTGGATTTACTCGCTTCCACCTCTATAGTAAATATGGAATAGTTTTACCGTAAATGTAAAACATTAGCTTAGTGCTTTACAGATACATATTACATATACCTATGCATTCTACATATATTTTGTTCCTTTTGGCTTTGCCTTGCTGTAGTCAGCAATAAGCTGCCATTTCAGGTTCTGCATCGGTCCTTCTTCCCAGGATGCTTATTTTCTTGGAATTTTTCAAAGTGTAACTTTTAACTCATTGGCTATTGGATGGGTCAAACATGATTAGAGCTCTACTGAGCAACTGAATTGCACCGGCGTCTCAAGCTTCCTACACACATGTAATCACAGGCCCGATGATGGTGTAGGAATAGGCGTTTTGGCTGGGTATCCGGAAGTGTATGGGAGCTTGGTCAGGCCACGTTGATGGCAAATCATCAACAATGCCACATCAACGATGCCACGTGTACCGTCAACACGGTTGTACGCGTGTACAAACCTTTAGCAAAAGGGCAAAACCACCACAAACATTATTAGGGGTCCTAAATAAAGGAATACTGTATATAGGGTGATGTAATAAATCAGATGTTATTTAACGTTTACATACACTCACATTGCTACAAACAATACAAATATATATAAACACACAATGTTACACACATATTTACTGATAAATGCTCACTGCTTTACAGACACACTGCTAAACATATACGACCCCTCTTGCCTAAAATTAAGTTGTTTTCAGTCATCAAGTACAGTTAGATGTCCACAAATTAACACACAAAAGAACTTTAATACATATATTATTAACCACAATTTTGTGTACAAACTGTAGCTCAGCATTACACAAAGATGTAAAATTTCTTTAAATGCTAAGATACAGTCCCTGCCACCAGAGAATAAAATATGGCATACAATATGGATAGGCATGTAAAACTAGGCTGTACATTTCAAGCACAGGCTCCCAGGCTGCTCAGTAAGGCTGTGTACATCCGACTGACTACCACAGACAATATCTTGGTTTGTGGGTTGAAATCTCACCCTCCTATTTTTTGCCGCAACTAACGTTTTTAAAATATTTCCCTGTCAATATTTCCCCCTTTACTTTCTTTCTTTACTTTTCTTTCATTACTCTTTTTTACAGATACATTTATTAAATTACATTCCCTTGATAGCAGGTCAACATTAACATTTGCAATATTTTCCCAGTACCCTGCCAGGCCAATCCAAGAGATCTAATACATGTATAATAGAACTGATAATGACTACTTTAAAGGAATTGTACACTCAAAAGATTACTTTGCCTCATTGTATTCTATAAATGAATACATGTAAGCAGCACTTACTTGTGCTTCTACATAACTTCAATCCAGTACTTGTTTTGCTCAAGCTCAGTCATTCAGTAACCCAGCCCTCTGACAGACTACCTGACTCTGTGAGGGCAAGCATGCTCAGTAGTCCTTATGAGGCAGCATTTCCCACCATGCAGTTCACGTATCAACTGTTACTGTTCAAGCTACAGCATGACTTTACATAACCGAAGCTTTATAATACTATACTATATAGCACTTGATTGACAGTTGAAATGTAAGCTGTTTCAGACTGGATATCTAAATAAATAGGGGACAGATCAACCAAAATATGGTAAAGTGATAGTTGGAAGAATTATAATTTCCAGTAATGCGCAATTTAAAAAAACAAATTCCCCAGTGTACATATCTTTCAAAGCTGCAGCCACACTGATGGGCAATTACAATGTAGCGATGTGATTCTGTCAATAATCCAGAGCACGTGCAATTTGCAAAAAATAGGGATTGTGTGCGCTCTGAAAATGAATCACAGCGCATAGAATGTAGCCACCCCGCTTGTAATGTACTCGCATGTTCTTTTTACATGCTAACTTATCCCTACTGTTACAAAGAAACGTAGATGTAACTACCACAGATCCAGTGCCTGTGACCACCTCAAATTCTTACCGTATATACTCGAGTATAAGCCGACCCGAGTATAAGCCGAGGTACCCATTTTTACCTCAAAAAGTAAGAAACATGATGGACTCGAGTATAAACCGAGGGGTTGAAATGATGACCACTACTGCCTTCATACTACTGTATTTATTGCCCTTTAAATACAGTGCACCCCCCTGGAAAGGCCCCCAAGTTCAGTGAGGTAAGTAAGAGTTAAGTAAGAGAGGTCCCCCAAGTCATGAGGTAAGTAAGAGTTAAGTAAGAGAGGTCCCCCAAGTTTAGTGAGGTAAGTAAGAGTTAAGTAAGAGAGGTCCCCCAAGTTCGGTGAGGTAAGTAAGAGTTAAGTAAGAGAGGTCCCCCAAGTTAAAGGGCAAGTCCAGCCCCAAAATGAAAACTTACATACAGGTAAATCACCCCCCCAAACCCTAAACGGTAATAGTTTGTAATCTGAAATATATAAGTTTAACCTGAAATCCTGCACAATGTCCTGTTTCCCCTGTTTCTGCTTCCTGGTTATTCCAGTTACCAACTGTCAGTTATGCATTAGACAGTTGACATCACAGCCAATGACTGAATGTTAATCCCCTAGCTGCCTCTTCTGAGCATGCCCAGGCTCAGTAAATGCTCAGTACAGGTTTCTAAATTGCTCAGTTTCCACGAGGCATCCAGAAGCATAGCAGGCATACAGTAATGAATTCATAGGACAAACTATGATATATCAACATATTTTAAAGAGGCCATTCTTTCTAAAAGATGTTCTTATGAGGGTGGAGTTGTCCTTTAAGTTAGAGAGGTAAGTACCCACTCGGGTCCCCCCAATCTGGCTGCCGATCACTATGTAGAAGCTAACTTTAGAAGCAAGTGTTCCGCCCTGGGCACCCCGCGCCTGATCGCAGGTGATGTCCATACGATGACTGTCTCACTTACTGCCTGGCACCGAGTAGTGACATCACTACTCGGCGCCGGACAGTAAGTGAGACAGGCACCGCGTATGGACGTCATCCTGCAGATCAGCGCGGAGTGCCAGGCGGAACACTTGCTTCTAATGTAAGTTACCGTACCATAGCTTCTACATAGCGATCGGCAGCCGGAGAGTTACTTGACCCGAGTATAAGCTAAGGTTGGGATTTCAGGCTAGTTTTAAAGACTGAAAACCTCAGCTTATACTCGAGTATATACGGTACTTTTACTACCACAGATACTGCCCACACCGTCACAGAAAACATCTGTGGATCAAGCAATGAAGGGATACATTATAATTTTGCTGAGGGGCCCTGTGATTCTAGTCATGCCACTGCCAAGAATTTTCACAGTCATATAAAAGTGTGATGCTGCATTTTAAAGTAGTTATTGCCAAGAATTCATACATTTGAGTTATACAACTGATTAAATAGTTAACCAACAATAACTGATGACATAGCTGAGCACCATTTATAAGATTATAAATTACAGGAAATTTATGTCTCTTGTGTATTTTAATAGTATTCACATGTACATGTGCAGAGTGATTGCAGGATTAATGCCACTTACCCTTCCCTTCCCATCCGCAGGCCTGGTACAGGCACTAGAAACTGTACATGTCAATCAGCTTAGATGCAGAACACATGACTATATAGAAACCAATGCAGTTCAAATGATATTCCTATCATTTCCATAACTAGCATAACAGAAGATTTACATTTCATCTATAGGTACATCAGATTTGTCCAGGTATGCCAAACTTGTGGCCCCAGATGTTTTAAAAACTACAACTCACAGCATTCCCTAATGCATAAACTGGTAGTTGTAATTTTCAAGCATCTTGACATAAAGTTGCTTAAACATTGAATTTGCATCAGGTCCAATCCACATGACATCTCCAGTTGACTGGTCTTAGGGGGATCCGGATATTTGCTGCATTGATCTTTTTCAGCAGGGACAGGAGATCTCCAGTCTATTTTTGAAAACTACAAATCCCAGCATTCCTCTACAAGCACTCTGTAGTTGGGGAATTCTGGGAGTTGTAGTTTTCAAACATATGGAGATCTACTGTTTGCTTATCCCTGTACTAGAGCTACTGACCTAAAATCCTGCAAACCAATGCTAACAAGACATCCTGGAGAGGTTTTGCTATGGAACTTCAACTCCCAGAATCCTTAACAGCACTGTCAGTGGTTGCCTGCTTAACAGGATAACCTCGTATCCATATAGCTAGGTGGGATGGGAACCTGTCACTCACCCTACTGGTACCATCACAAAGTCCCCCTGTGTAAACGCCCGTACAGAAAAGATGTGTGTATTCGCCTTCCGCAAACCTCCGCCTTACCGTCATAATCCTCCATGTTGGATGGATTTCCCCTTGAAACTGTTATCTTCTGAATCCCCCTCTCCGCTTGCTGCCTGGGCAACCGTAGGCACGCCCTTCCGCGATTTCCGATTGGCTAAAACAATCAGCCAACGCCAAGTGAGACTGCCCCCGAGATGGGCGTGGCCAACGATAAATGGGCGGTGAAATGGGCGTGTTGAGGGAAACCTGTCCAATGGTCGGTGAGGGGGCGTGGTTAGTAAGGGCTGGGTGTGTAGATTGTATCCAGGGTGCAGAGAAAACAAAGATCTCCAGGAAGTTTAGATTTTGTCTTGTCACATATCAGTGTCTATTGTTTATATGTGGTCCAGGCAGGTTCCACTCTCATTTATAATATATAATATATATAGGCCTTTATTTGCTGGTTACTATGGTAATTGTCACTTTATGGCTTTATATCTAGACCTCATCATTATTATTTGGTCCCTTAGAGCAGTGATTTCCCACCTGTGGCCCTCCAGGTGTTTCCAAACTACAACTCCCAGCATTTCCTGCAGGCTTTGCCACCAAAGAACATTCAATCTACATGCTGTAGGGCTAAAGTCTTGTACACAAATTCGATTTCACACCCAGCAAACAACCCCCGAGCGCATGGCCCATGGGCGACAAATGGCGTTTCAGGGCAATAATTGTGCATGTGTGTATGCGTTCGGTTGGGCTTCATCTGTTGATCCACCATGGCGCGCGTCTGGTGTAAAATTGTGCGTGTGTATGAGGCTTTAGTACTGGTCCATTAAAAGCATAATGTGTGGCTACATTGAATTAGATGCAGCCTGCTTGATGTCAATGTTGAGCAGCCTTTCAACATTATGTGATGAGGGCTATGGGCCATATTCTATAAGACTTGGTTTATCAGCAACTTCCAAAACTGCGGATTATTGTGAAAGTACGATCGTAAATACAATGCCAAAAAATAGCCATACCGCGTCTTTATAAATGCGCACCTAAGTTCTCTTAAAGGGCAAGTCCAGGTCTAAAATGAAAACTTACATACGGGTAAATCACCCCCCAAAACCCTAAACGGTAATAGTTTGAAATGTGAAATATATAAGTCTAACCTGAAATCCTGCACAATGTCCTGTTTTCCCTGTTTCTTCTTCCTGGTTCTTCCAGTTAGCAACTGTCAGTTACGGATTTGACAGTTGACATCACAGCCAATGACTGAATGTTAATCCCCTGTCTGCCTCTTCTGAGCATGCCCAGGCTCAGTACAAGCTCAGTACAGGTCACTAAATTGCTCAGTTTGAATGAGGCATCCAGAAGCATAGCAGGCATACAGTAATTAATTCATAGGACAAAGTATAATATATCAACATATTTTAAAGAGGCCATTCATTCTAAAAGATGTTTTTATGAGGGTGGAGTTGTCCTTTAAGGTTCCCATTATCAATCCACTTACCTCCCAGCATTCCCATGGCATTCTGAAAAATACCAGTTCCTACCGGGCCATTCTATTTGATAAATTATTATATGAATCTCTTTACACATGAAAACTGAAGGAATTCTTTAATATTTTTATCTGTGGTAAATTTCAGCAGTTTTTAGTGGGGAAAAAACCATGTCATATTATATACCAATCGGTAAATGATAGGTGCTCAGCCAGCTAGTGTTGATCTTTGCCGGATGGAAATATGCAGTTGATGAATATTTAACATCACGTTCTATGCATTTCCTTCTGATACCTGGGCAATCTGATCAATATATTTGACCTGGGATTTATCGGGCATAAATTATTGGCTTGGGTGTACCAGGCCTAATAGATCCTCTATATGGCTTGAATTAAAGGGGAATTATGGATGTGATTGCACATACATCTTCCAGTTTATTATATACAAGGTATTATTTATTATTTATGCCAAAAAAAGCTGTGCGTTTCATGCATTATCGCATAGCTGTGACATTGAAGTCAACAGTCACAGCGCTGTGTGATAATACAGGGGAGCATCGAACAATATCACAGTGCAATGTTCCCCCGAAGTGTTAGATGCCTCCTAGTGTGAACCCAGCCTTAGTAGGTACATAACCATAGTCATTTCTAGTTTTTGGCTTTTTTTACTGCAAAATTAAGTCTTACCAAATCTAAGAGAGAACTGAATCTAATAGAAGCAATGGGGTGTTTACAATAATTGCAACTGTTAGAGTATGTCATCATTATGAATACTATTTCAATATTTTTTTTGTAATTGTAGTTCGATTATAAATGGAATATCTAATTTTATAGCCATGAAAACCAAAGACCTTTTTTTTCTACCTATAAGAGACATATTTGTGTGAATGATAATAATAATAATGACAATAGTATTAATGAGAGAAAAACTTTATGAATAATATAGCTGGTATCTCATGACATGTCAACAGCATAGAAGATGTTCCAAGCCATAATCCTGCTGGTATGTATAGCTTGCTTAAAATGGCTTTAAGGCTAAGGCCAAACTACAATGGAAGGTAATGCATGTGAAAAGCGTGATCGCATTACCGTGTCTTACCGTCCGGTTGCACATGCGATTCGCAAAAAAATGTTGATCGCATGTGTAGCCCTACACTACAGAAAATGGGTTTTGAGCTAGGGGGGGGGGGGGGGGGGGGGCTGCAATGCGCGTGACATTTTTCTACCAGAGGGGAGACAGGAGGCAGAGTCCTATACGGACTCTGCCAGGCTCCTGGTGGTCAATTTTTGGGACATTGGAGGAACATTACAGGAGAACCATTTGGAGCTGGGATGTAAGGTAAGGATTTTACTACACTACACAGTGAGGCCAGTAGTGGGTTAAATGATAGTTTTGGGGGTGGACATGCCCTGCATTACGTGACTATTGCCTGCACCTGCCCTATAGTTTTTGAACAGCTGCACGTTTTTACAGTAGGGGTGAATGGCACAGTGGGTCTGCATAGGTGTTAACAAGTCTTATTTATAAAAAGGTTTTCCAATGGACATATCTAGAATGTGATAAAGTAAAACTTAGCCATTCAAACAGTCATTGCCAATGTATTCAGGATGCCTCCCAGCTTTATTAGCAGTGTGTGATCCGCTAGCAGTCAGACACACTTGGTGTGCATGGTTTACATTTTGTGTTTAGTTCTACTTTTAACAGAAGTTCTTTAAAAAAAAAAAATCTTCCTGTAATTATCTTTTTTCACCAATGCAGTCCCCCTATGCAGTTTGCCTCTGCTCTAAATTACTTTTACCATAACCAACCTATTGTTATAGCAGAATGTTTGATTAAATGTATAATGTGTACTTTTGGTGGTTTACACCATCAGGGTAAGCATAGGACAATGTAGGAGGCAGTACATCATAAGTACAGCAGCTCGTCTTGTTCCCTTTTAATATAAATAATTAATTATACACTGGTGGCTTAAAGGGCAAGTCCAGCCCTAAAATGAAAACCCTAAATGGTAATAGTTTGAAATCTGAAATATATAAATCTAACCTGAAATCCTGCACAATGTCCTTTTCCCCCTGCTTCTGCTTCCTGGTTTTTCCAGTTAGCAACTGTCAGTTATGGATTTGACAGTTGACATCACAGCCAATGACTGAATGCTAATCTCCTGCCTCTTCTGAGCATGCCCAGGCTCAGTAAACGCTCAGTACAGGTTTCTAAATTGCTCAGTTTCCATGAGGCCTCCAGAAGCATAGCAGGTATACAGTAATGAATTCATAGGACAAACTATGATATATCAACATATTTTAAAGAGGCTATTCTTTCTAAAAGATGTTTTTATGAGGGTGGAGTTGTCCTTTAAGTATGCCAGGTAACAATGTTATTGGTTAAAATATTTGCAGAATGTCCGGCATGGACAAAGGACCAACAGAGGTCCATGATAAGGCACAATAAAGCTTTTTGTATTTGTGTGTTTTGTTTTTTTGGCTGGCACTCAATTTTCTTAAAAAAACACATCTGTTCTATTTGAGGGAGACATCATTAAAACATGTCATAATGGAAACATTTTGAATAAAAGCTCAACATAAACAGTGGTCAATAGTCCCTTAAATCCTTTATTGGCTGCTCACGCAGATACATATCGTCAGTGCAGAGGCAAAATTACATTTGGTATGTAACATGCCACAGAGTGCTTATTTTCCAACATATTTTTGAATGTACATTATGTTAGCCTGTGCCTGTATGCCTGGTGAATTGTATGCAAGTTCCCTAACTTACAACTTCATTGATACCAGGTGAGGGAGGATATTTTTCCTTCAAATTTGCCTTCACATAAGGCTCTGGCATTTCAATGGGGAGGTGCAGTGGTGAGAATATATATAATCAGTCACTCAGTGATGTCACTGCCCCTCCCCATTTCTCTCTCGCTGTCTGTATTAGTAATGTATATAACAAGCCCATTTTTGTACACCGACCGACTGAATTACTGTGCCGATAAGGAGGAGCGAGCAGCCAAGTCAATTATGAATCACAGGAATGTGCTTACTCCTCCTTATCAGCACAATAATTCAGCTAGTCAGTGTAACGAACCGGAACTGCACCAGGTGAGAGACAATGTCTTCTTTTAGTTTGAGATAGAAACGGCAGTTAACTATTTATATGTACAAAAACAGGCTTGTTATCTACATTACTAGACAGAAGGTAGAGTGCCGTGCTGGATTTTTCTTCTTTTTTTTTTACCTTAAGCATTATAAGGAATAATATGCTACATACAGTATAATATATGGATATTACAATTCACTCGGAGTTCCCTGACCTCTTTAAAAGCTCTCGGCCTGGCGGCCTCGTGCTTTTATATGGTCAGGGAGCTCCTTGGTGGCTTAATCTCCTTATATTACACTTTAGGTAGCGTATTATCCCTTATATAATGACTGATCGAGCGATGCAGTCACACATTATTTTAATAATTTAAGTCTGTAACACAGGCTATTTGTTTAACTTTATTGATTATTATAACTAAGAAACAATCACACTATTAATTAGTAAAATATACAAACATTAAAATGTGCACTCTTACAATTGTAACAAATACAGTATTATAAATAGATGCAAGATTTGGAAGGCATGTGTGTTTGAGTTGAAAAAAACACACACGCTTATCTTAAGTGCACTCGTAGTATCCAACAACATAAAACAATTTAAGTAGTGCATGTACTTCACTCTTTCACTATTCAGTTGTAACATTCATGTCCATGGACTTGAAAAATGAAATGCAAATGAAACTTTGATATTATATGAGACAATTCGCTACATGCGATCTGTAGCTTTGTCTAGACTACAGTGAAAGTGAATAACGTGTGCAAACAGTGAGTGAAGTTAACAACAGCAACCATAAATCCTCAGAAAGCTTGGCAGTCATACCATCAATTCTGTTAGTGTAATAAATTATTTCAGCTGTTTTTGAGGTTTAATTGTCAAATCAAGATTGTCAAGAAAAATAAAGCTAAGCCCTTCTGTTTTGTGTCAGGTGGTTGACTTGTGCACGTTTATATGAGGGCTTAATGTGTACCATACAAAACGTTTTGTAAACAATATAACTAGTCACACACCTATACATTGTTTTGTTTTTAAGATTTTGTTGTTGAGGGGTTCTGTCTAGCTTTAAATATCATGGAAGCCTTTACAACTGCACAGAATTGAATCCTTTGTTGGTGTCAAAACCACTCACTATAATATCCATGGCTCTATAATAGTGCCTAGCTAACTTAAATACTGTATTTCATTGCAGGTAGTCTATCCAGATTGTCTCAGCCGTTGCTTATGATAAATCTAGAAAGTTTTCCTTGATGGTCCTCCATTGCTTGCAATCTCTTAGCTTCTCTCCGGTGAATGTTTATATCCATGGTGAAACCCTTTATTTTGTATAGACCAAACTTTTTATTGCTGTGGGTCCTATTCCATGTACTGATTGTTCCTGAGATACATTAGGAGGAAGTGTTAACTTTCTTGCTTTGGTGGCTGATTCTGTTCTTCTGGTGTTTTATCACTTTGACTTGCCTGATCCTTTTCATCACCTTCTGCAAGACAAATATATTTATTCTAGATCACAAGCTAGGTTACAATAGCACTTAAAATGTATACATAAAGAAGTGGCTTATATTGATCCAAAAAAAAAAAAAAAAAAAAAATTTAAACACACATTCGTTTACAGCATTTCTTCATTTCACAGATATTGCAGAAAATGTTTAGGAAGGAACCAAAGACTAATCAAAACACATCCCAACTTATTAAACAATAACTGATGATTAATGGAGAACATAATATGAAATGTTAACTTATGGGGATGATAAGAAAGTAATACTACAAGCGCAGGGTTTTCTAGGAGGGGATTCTGAATGGGTTACCACTGAACAAGCACAGTAGGATGTTCATGACCAAATACATCCGTATATTCTTTTATGTATGGGCCAGTGGCGTATCTACGTTAAAACATCCGGGGCACGTGCCCCGAATATTTGGCAAACTGCCCTGAATGTTTTAACTGAAGGTAAAGTCAGAAGTGCCCCGAACTTCCGGATTTCCCAGCTGTGCGATAACCCCTGGGCACGTCCTGCAGCCGGCACAATTACGTCATGCGCAACGCCGGCGCGCTGATGTCATGTGCACGCCGTCGCGGCAAGTAGCAGAAAGCCCCTGCGTATCTAGATAGATAGGTAAGGTAGCAGAGCCAAGCCAGAGTTTAGATAGATAGATAGATAGATTAGATAGATAGATAGCAGAGATAGATAGATAGATAGATAGATAGATAGATAGATAGATAGATAGACAAAGTTAGATAAGGAAATAGATAGAGCCAGACAGTTAGATAGATAATAGGTAGATAGATAGATAGATAGCCAGACAGAGTTAGATAGATAAAAGGGAGATACATAGATAGATAGATAGATAGATAGATAGATAGATAGATAGATAGATAGATAGATAGATAGATAGATAGATAGACAAAGTTAGATAGAGAGACACAGAGAGATAGACAAGAAGCAGATAGACATAGATAGAGAGACAGATAGACAAGTGACAGAGTAAAATAGATAAACAAGAGGCAGATATATAGACAGAGATAGATATACAGAGAGAGTGAGAGGGACAGATAAAATTTTTTTTGCTGCGCATGGAGTGCCCAGGAGTGCCCCTGATCTTCTTAGCACCTAGATACGCCCCTGGTATGGGCCATACAAATAATAAATAATAATATAAAATTAAATATATTATCTACTTGCCATTATTATCATCACAGTTAGCCAATACAGATTTCACCTTTACTTTTATTAGTAAAGTATATTCATTAAAGCTGGGTACACACAAGCAGATTTACTTAATCCAACCGACGATATTTCTGTGTATTGGGCAGTTGGGTTGAAAAATCAGAGGTGATTTTATCAGTGACCAATCTGGGTCGGCCATATGCCTGGATCGGATGAATGGTGAACTGCGAATCACTGAAGATCATGCAGTCCATAGAAGACAGTGCTTTGTCCTGGCTGACCACACAATATCAACGAATGGTCGGGAGGAAAGTTTTGGACCCTGTATGGACTCATTGAACGATTATTCTTTATAAAGAATATATGAAACAATAACTCATTTGTGTTTTTATATATATATATATATATATATAGGAAGTAGAAATGAAGCAGCACTCCTCCATATAAAACATGCTTATATTTATTCAATCTTGTCACATGTTCAACAACAGGTGACGTTTCGGGTGTCACAGCGCCCTTTCTCAGGTAAGCTACTGAGGAGTGCCGCCGACATTCTTACTTTGTGCTATATATATATATATATATATATAATATAAATATATTTATATACCATAGGAGATTGCATTGAGTTTTTAGGAGCAACCAATGTGGTGGGGGTATAGGATATTACACATAGTAAAGGTGTATATGTATGTGTGTACTATCTCACTGTTACCATTTAAATGACCATCAGTAAATGTATATAAAATTTAGCACTGACTTATATTAGGTACAACATAAAATATACAAAATACATAAACTTACTTACAGAGCTGAGATCCCTATTTTAAAATGAATGGTCAAATGTCAGCTTAAACCACACCCCTGTGTCTGCTCCTTATGAAAGTGTTATCCAAAAAAAGTTTCTGTCTGCTACACAGGATGTGATGTGTATTGTACTGGACATATACACCAAGGCTCCTTATATACCGCCTGCAGGTGGTGTCGGTGAGTAATACAATAAGACATCCCTGCTCTCTATGGTAGGAGGAGAGAAAGTGAAAGTGCATTGTGGTGTATGCTTTGTAGTGATATTGACTGCAACACAAGATCCTGTGTATAAGATCCTGTTACCACCTGTTGGGAGGACAGATCATTGGACAGACTATTTACCTTATTGGATACAAACTCTGAGGCAACAAATAAGTGTACACCAACTTACAAGGACATGCAATATACAGGCCTGGTCAATATTCAAAGCGGTGCACCATAGACAAGGACACCCCTGATTACTGCACATGTTATGTGGGAACCTGTTTATGTGCACTGTCTGCTTTGTGCCAGACCACCAGAGTAACCCACTGTGTGCCATGCTACCCATAATCCTTCCATAAACCAGTGATCTGGTACAAATTGGTGGCAGCGGTGCTGGTAATACCATTTATTCTCCCTGTTTTCTTTGTATATTTGTTCTCTGTATTAAGCTATGGAGGCTGCTACTGTTAGTATTGATTTAAATCCTCCTGTCCTGGTACCTGCAGATGAAATTCCCCAATTAGACTCTGTAGCTCTACCAGGCCCAATTGCCAAACCTATTTTTAAATCTGATCCATTTGATGGGGTAACTAGGGAGTGGACTGATTGGCTAGAACAATTTGAATTGCCACTATTAATGGTTGGGATAAAGGTGCTCGCTTGCAAGTCCTTAGCCTTTTGCTTAGTGGTAAAGCCAGGCAGGTATACCAAGGATTTACTGTAATACTGAAATAAAAAGCAGTTATCAGTTATTAAAAATTGCTCTGAAGCAACTTTTTTTCAATTAGATCTTTAGTATATAAAGGATAAATCCAATTCTTTAGTTAAATGTCCACCCCTGCATGACGTCATTGACGTCACGTCAGTCAGCTCCGCACCCTTCTCCTCACCCTGCCCGGAAGCCATATTCGGCAGGGTGGGATGTCTGTAAATCCAATATATTAGCACACACCAGACATATGACAAACAGTGTTTTATTAACATGAGTGATGTTTCGGTGACAAAACGTCACGTGTGTTAATAAAACACTGTTTGTCATAAATCTGGTGTGCGCTTATATATTGGATATATTATATATTGGATTTATCTAAGTTCAAATTAGGCACATTAAAAAAGATAGATCACCAGATTCTAGGTATGAGAATGCAGAGGAATATATTAGAAAATGTCTCAGGGCATTGCTAGAAATTACTGGACCCCAAAGCAAATTTAAAAATTGTGGAACTGGAAACTAGTGTTGCACAACTTTTTCTATAAATAACATTTCATTTACCTGACTTGTTTATATCAAGCTCTGATAACTTTAGAGCCAGGTCACTTGTGTTTCCACTGGTAGAGGAGACAAGTATATCATGCAGAGCATTTCTTCTTCCTGTTCTTCCAGAAGCTATGAAATCTGCATAGGTAGATTCCACATCAGTCATTGCTACCAAATCTCCACATAGCAGTGCCTAAGTAGATATAATAATGTAATGAGCATGTGTATGGAGCGGAATATTCAATATTTCCCCTAGAATCAGTCAGTACACATATTTAACTATCAGCAATACTTGTGTTGTGATGTCAGGGGGATTCCTGGTATTTCCCCATGAGTAAGCATTTGTTCACACGTTCAGCTTGAGTTTCCAGGCCACACGTGCACACAGTTGCCTTTTTATGGTGGAATACCAGGAACAGCAGTAACCATGGGTAGGGGTAATTATTCCCAGACCTCAAAATGAAAAATATTCACTTTAGTTCTTTTAAACTTTGACAGTATAGGTTCAGTATAGGTAACTGAAGGTATAACACTATAAGCACCAACATGGAACAGCCACATCAGTTATAATATATTCATTTTTGACACATAATACATGAACTCTAAGATATACTGTAGGATAATAAAGCTAATATCAACAACATCCAAGTATTCAGTAGAAGGAAAAAAGACAGAGACACACGGAATAGAAAAAGGAGTAAAACACACACCATGTGAGGTTAAAGGGTATGTTAACCCCACTAATAATATATATACTTAAATTCAGGGGGCCCCAAACCCAGAGATTGTTGTACTTACTCCCCATCATCCCCGATGCTCTCTTTCCCCTCTGGCTGGTCCCAAACCCAAAGTATTTTTAAATTAACATATGAGATTCCAATGTTCATTTACTCCCCAGATGTTCACTGGGTTCAGCCGCCCAGAGCCCTCAACGCATTAGTAGGATGAACAGAATCCCAGAACCAATAATAAATCCCTATGGTGTGATGGGTTCCTGTTTGGCTGCACGCCATTTCCTTATAAATAAATCTTTAAAGGATGAAACTTTATTTGGGCTCCGAGTGAGGTTCTGCACTTTCATTCATCATCTTTTAGCTGAAATGAATAGGCACATACAGGGACGGATTTACCATTAGGTACAGTAGGCACGCACCTGGGGGAGCCTGAAGTTGGAGGGGCGGCTGTCAATCTTCTCCCACCAATCCAACCCATTTATAGTCTATTTTCTTCCCCAAAAAAGAGTAAATGCATGTGGTTTAGGGGTGTGGTCTGAGTTTAGTGGTGGGGCACCAAGCTCTTAAGGGCTACAGGCTCCTGAGGTGTAAATCCTGCCCCTGGGTACATACAAGTGTCCCCACAATGTGACTGATCCATGCAAGTGTGCCCACTGTGTGATTGGTACATACAAGTTTTCCCACAGTGTGACTGGTACATACAAGTGTGCCCACAATGTGACTGGTACATAAAAGTGTGCCCACTGTTACTGGTACATAAAAGTGTGCCCACAGTGTGACTGGTACAAACAAGTTTTCCTACAGTGTGACTGGTACATAACAAGAATGTCTCAAATACACCATATAACATGTGAATCACAATCAATAGTTCATGAAAAGGTGCTACGGAAGATGGCATTATATACATCTATAATAATAATAATAACACAATAATAGCTCATTATTCAGGCTATAGTCATTGTAGTGTATTTGCGAATCATTGCATATTTACAAGCAGATTCCAATGAAATCTGTCATAAATTTGCAACAAAATCACATTTGTATGTCCAACTTTAAAGGGAATGTTCAGTGGAAAATATAATTATTTTAAAAATAATTAGTTTATATTATACATACTTAGTTATTTTACATATTCTCTCCCATTTTGAAAAATCAGTTGAATTTTTACCCCTTGCTATTCCCTGCTGTTGACATTAGAGAGCTGCCATTTTAGATTCTAATGGTCCTTCTTCTTCCCAGGATGCACCACTTCCTTGGAATGTTCCTAACAGTAATTTCTACTGATTGGCTGTTGGATGGGTCAAATTTGCTCAGATCTCTACTGAGCAACTGAATCAACTCAGGCGCTGGGTCAAGGGCAAAACCATAACGGTCTCTATTAGGGGTCCTGCAAACAGGATGTCAGTATTTCAGTTTCATTTATTTATACACAGACAAAATGCTGAATGGGCAGGGTAAAGTCATTGGGATGGAAAATACTGCTCTTTTTTCTTAAAAGTATATGTATTTGCACTGAACTTCCCCTTTAATCATATACTAAAACACTAATGTAAATAGTACTTTAATTCACTTTTAATCAGCCTTAGGCCCCATACCAATGATTAATTGACCAGGATCCCTGTCTTATTACAATACGTCACTCTCCCATGGATCCCAAAATATACTTATAATTGGTGTGCTACTACGTAGTAGCGCGCTGATTATAACATGGGAGTTGTATCTCCTTATCATTTACCCCTTACTATTGTAACAAGGACTAGTCTTGAGCGGGACAGAGAGGGCAGTCGCGTGTAGCTGAGAAGCATTTCTACTTTCATGTGTGCCATTTCCTGCAGAACCACTACTAGAGCCGCTACTATTACAAAATCAGTAAGAAGGGGAAAGAAAATGACAGTCTGATATGAAGACTGTATGTGCGGGTCAACAGAAGGGGTGGGGTGATTAAAGTGCAGAATCTGCATCCAATGGGCAGGGGTCATGTTAAAGTCTAGTAGGGAATCGGTATGTATGTATTAGGTCCCTCCAGGTGCTGGTGTGCAAAATAAGTTACAGAGTTCTAGGACTACGGCCTTGTCATTTTGTATAGTCACGGAACTCCTTTGTGATTTCTAATATTCATATAATTTTAAATAGGGGTACATTATCTCCTATATTATCTACAGGATCTTCAGGATGTTTTTGGGGTGGGTAATTATTATTAATCACAGTGGCTTTTATAGCACATTATACCACTGTCCATTGAGGAGATGGGCAAACAGAATTCCTTAGCACCCTAAAACCTGAAAGGGTATCTCCATTCGTAATTAACACATTTTTGGAATTCAGTTTTATTAAAAAGGTAAAGGAGCTGTGTCTTACCTCCCAATAAAACAATCAGGAGCCAGGAGAGAAGGTAAAGCTCCTACTCCCTCGCTCTTGCCCCCGGCGCGTAGTCTGACTGTCTGACTTGGGTGGCTGTCAGTCTCCCTGCCTATTGATACCCCCTGTTGGTACTTTTTTGTTGCACATCAGGCTTTTAAAAAGCATCTACCCCCCCTTCCCACATACACTTTACAGTTAACAATTGAAGCTGAATTATGTTTTTTCATTTCATAAAGCATAAATATATTCTGTTTTGCCCCAAATTGGGTGTGGTTTTTGGGTTTGGTCTATGTTTAAGGGTTAAGGGTTCCGAGATTTATGTGCATGTGGGCTCCTGGCAGGTAAATCAGGCACTACTAAGGCATAACAAGAATCTCAATTTTAAGGAAGCTCTACTGATTTAAATTAAAAAATAGGTGGCATTTCATTTATCAAGAAAAACAAATATTGCATTCAAAATGCCTGAACAGAGACAGAAAAAAACAATGCCCCTCTATATGTCTACAAATTCATTACATGAAAACAATATAAAACTATTAGTATGAGATGAAACAAAATATTGACTAAGGAATAGGAAGATACTGTTAAACTAACACTGATCAGATCATGGTATGAATTCATGGCTATGATATAAAGCGTACATTATGACTTCCATTGATAAGTAAGAATGTTTTATTAACATTAAATGAAAATTAGGCAAAGTTGTACACATTCTTTATTAGTCACAGTCTATTTGCAATGTGCTTCTGACCTGAGAGCTAAAAATAGCACAATCTTAGCACATTTCTTTTTTACCTAATGACTTAAGCCTTTTTCATTACAAATTTAGAAAGTCTTTTACCATGATAGCATGATTTGCTACTTACCTTTTAATTCGTTCTATAGGAACCTTCTTTGCAGAGGCCCTTTGTGATGTCTATTTACATGTCAATTCATGTAGTTTTCAATACCCATGGTCTCTGGTCTATTTCTAGTTTGCTATGTCATCGCCTTGCCAAAGACTCTGACAGCTGTCTCTAGAAGTAAAGAATTGTCCAATTACAAACAGCGAGACAGAGATACAAATTGGATACACATAATATTATGATCCAGCTTCTATGTTCTAAACAAATAAAATGACATTACTTAGTTTAAGAAATGTAGCAAGAATGTGAACCATATACTAAACTCATTGTGAATGAAAGAAAACTAGCCAAAATGAGGTCATCTACAAGACAAACATAAACAAGTAAAAATGCAAGTATGAGGTAATGTCTAAAAAGCTTATAATGTGTTTTAATTGTTAGCTTGTAAAACATGCAAATTTGTATTTTCCGTATAATAATTTACATTGGCTAACATGGCAATGCAAGGTGATTGTTTGTATGGGCCATCTGTAGTGTAACATTTGTTAGGGTTATACTAAAATAAACATACTACATACTGGGGAACAACGCTAAATTGCACATCTATGAATGTTTGTGAAAATTAAAGGAACTTGGGGGAATATTTATAAAGATTTGATAACTTTTCGGCAACCGTGTTCTTTACACATGCTCAGTCCTCAGATACTGCAGGAACTTTTGCAGGTCTCTGGAAGGTGTCAGTACATTGTAGAGTGTTTCCAAATACGAATAGAGTCCAGGGGGGAAGGGTGTTTCACTGTTTTCAAGCATTTACCATAACACAATCAAATACAATCAGCATTTTCCAATTTATTTGCTATTCCAGGTTCCAAATTTCTTTATTACCAAATGGGGGTCTTATTTTTACATATGCATGAGTGTTTGTTCTGCTTTAGTCCCCCCTTTTATGTTGGCAAATTCTCAGTTGCAGACCTGGTCTGGTATTGGTAGATGTTATGGTGTCATTTTTATTTTCACTGCGATACTTGATCAGCACTTCGATGAAACTACTGCCACATGTTGCCCTGGCAATACTGTTCGCTGAGAAAACAGTCAGCTTTATAAATACGGTGATAATAATATTTGTTCGGAAATATGCCCCAAAACAAGTCTAGCTGCAATGGTTTTCTTATGGCTTTGCCCTTTGCCCTATCTTTCTGACCAACAAATGCAACATTTGATATGATGGTAAGTAGGTATCCATGTGTACAAGTTGATTCCATTGGAATCTGTCGGTACACATGCGGGGTACCCACATACACGGCCCCGACTGATCCCCCTATGCAGCACGGACATCGACCAGCCGTGCACCTGAGTAAGCAAGATGCAGATTAACGAGCCTCTGTGTGGCTCTGGGTAAATTTAATAAGTTAAAATACTTATGGCATTAAATACTTATGTCCGAACAGCAGCACATCCACTGGTGAATAGCTTGTGGTGGCTAGCCACTGCAAGCTAAGCATTATGTTGGTGAATCGGTTACCATGACTTTAACTCAATGCAGTGTGGCTGTGGCTCTGCGTGAATACAGTTAATTAAAGGGCATGTCCACCCCCAAAACTATGATTTAACCCACTAATGCCCCCCCGTGTAGTGAGCAAAAATCCTTACCTTACATCTTTGCTCCTTATGGTTCTCCTGCAGTACCTGTGCAAAGTTAGGAAAAGTAAAGAGTAGGAGCTGTCTGTGTGTCATCCGAATGCCTGCTATTTTCTTGTCCTTATTGAGGTTTCGGCATTCGTAAGGGAGCCCCCATCCCGCTGGATCTATCTTTTGTGACTGGTGCCCTATCTATAAAAGCCCCAACCGCTAGCTTTGTTTAATTAAAAAAGCAGCAGAACTCTACTTACATCGACTTCTTCCCCCAGCATTCTGCAATGCCGACAGCTGCATCTGTGATTGGCTGCCTCTCCTGCTTGTAGTTCCGGCCTCGATCAGAGCGCTGGGAGATCAAAGGACTGTAAGTAGAGTTCTGCTGATTTTCTAACTAAATGGTGGTTGGGGGTGGGCTAGGATGCCCTACACTACAGAAAAAAAATATTTTGTGGGTGGAGTATTTAACTGACCCCCAGGAATGTAGAAGGTAATTTTGCCTAATAAAATAATGAGCATTGAAAAACTGATAAGCAATATGTCACAACAAAATCTTTCGATTCTCACTAATATATATACATTTATAGGCCTTGTTTATTGCAACAACTTTCCATCTAACACAGGACTACAGATCCAGAAGCGCACTTTTCATGATATCTAGCTACTATATAAAGTAGAAATCTTGTGACTATGTATGTATATATGTATGTATGTATGTATATATGTATGTATGTATGTTTGTATGAATGTATATATGTATGTATGTATGTATGAATGAATGTATATATGTATGTATGTATGTATGTATGTATATATGTATGTATGTATATATGTATGTATGTATGTATGAATGAATGTATGTGCTCACTTCACAGCCACACCCCGAATGCATCCACATAAAGGCAACACCTATGAAGTCCAATCTGAACGACAAAGAAGTGTACTATACCTAGATACATAATTACATAATAATAATCTCTGAGAAGTATTAAATGCATTGAAAAATAATAAGAAATGTTTTCACCAGTTAAGGAAAAATTGTCAATTCATGTGTTAAAATATGGTCTGATATTTCCTGTTCTGTGCAGGGGGCCTGTAATGGCCTATTTATTTCAAAATATTGCAAAGGCTTGTTCCTGTTAAAGTTAATTAATCTTGTTATATTAGGTACATTTTAAAAGCAAGATTGAAAGTGTTTCAGTTTTAAAAGCTCACTCATCAGTAAGGGCTGATACAATATTAATCTGCATCAAATGCTATCTAACCCAGTTACATACAAAGTTACATCGCTAATGTTGGGTTTAAAGGAGAACTAAAGTCTCCAGACAGCATTGTCCCAATAGATCGCACATTCATAAACATACATGCTGTGGCTGCTGGATGATTTATTAAATAAATAACCTGTAGGTACTAGGGGTCAGTTCCCATAATCCACCTCATCTGGGTAAGCCCCCAGCTAAGAGTCACCATACATGCACATACTCTGTAGTGCTCAACAGATCACAACACAAGTCACGGCCTTGCCTCCTAAAAGTCAACAGCCAATCACATAAAAGCACAGAGATCCTGCCACTCCCAGAACAGGGATTTCTTCTTTTTTTTTTATCAAACACCTTTAATGCTCCTGTGCTGTCCTAAAAATTATATCTTTTTTTTTTTCATACAAAAAAAGAAAAGTAATCTTTACAGTGTATTTCTTAGATAGCATGAATGTAAGAATGTAAGAAATACTAGGGGAACTGTGGTCTCCAAACAAGTTGATTTTAAATGAAAGGCCAGGTTCCTACCTTTACAATGAGCCATCAACTAACTTTCTATGTGCTGCACAGCTCATGATATGAAAAAATCACTGATTAGAAAGTTAGGGGTGGGTGGTTCTGAATCTGCGGTTGGCACATGCTCAGTGCAGGAGACTTGAGGAGGCGTGGGAGGGGCCAGAGTGGGTTTTAAGGGGACTGCTAGGAGAGGGACCATGGGGGCCCACAAAGAAATGGAGACAAAGAGAAGAGGGATTTTCACATGGTTTCAGAGCAGAAAGCAGGAATTGCGGGGGATCTGGTGATGCTGCTACCATATAACACATAAAAATGTAAATATCTTCAAAACGATCTAAAAAAATAATGAATGCAAATTGCAAAAACACACAGGAAAGCATTTCCTGTCAATTTACATAAAGTCATTTTTGTACCAGTTACCCTTTAACATTTCAATAAAAATAATAAAAATAAAAGAAAGTCTGGGAAATTGAACCTGCAACTTGTACATTTACTCTGTCTTGCTAAAAGCAGAGGTCTTACCTCTTTCCCAACAGAGATACTATGTGGACACAGTAGTGGACATACATGTAGAATGTATCTTTTTTGCTAGGAACATAATGGGAAAAAAGGTAAGGAACTAGTGCCTTACCAGGTGCACCACTACTGCATAAACAAAGAAAGCAAGTACATTAAGAAGCTTTCAGGGAGATTCAATATAAGTTCTTATCGTTTAAAATCAGATCTTATTAAAATTTGAAAGCTAACATCTGATTGGTTGGGACAAATTTAGCACCATTTTAAACTATAAAAACTTTTATTGAATAACCCTGTTAATGTTTTGCTAGGAACTGGATAATAATAAAAAAATGTGATACAGATGTCTCCACACCAAAATGGAAGTACCTGATAAGACCTTGAAAGCTGCATGTTGCCCAGCAGTTTAATTACTAGCAACTAACACTGACTGGTAAATAAACTACAGGATAACAAGCAGCTTTCAAAGTCTTATCTGGGACTTCCATATTGGTGTGGAGACATCTGTATAGAAAATACTCTGTACATAGAGTCAGGATGTATTCCATCTGGTCCTGGGGCTTTATTGATATTAAAGGGCATGTCCACCCCAAAACTATAATCCCCCCACTACTGGCCCCATCATGTAGTGAAGTTTAATCCTTACCTCACATCCCAGCTCCATAAGGTTCTCCTGTAGCCCCCCCCAAAGTCCCAAAAACTGCCCACCAGGAGGATAGCAGAGTCCATATAGGACTCTGCCTCCTACCTGCCCTCCGGGAGAAGTTTGGCATGCGTACTGCAGCCCTTCTCCCCCTCCCCCCCTCCGATTTGGATTCCCTCCCCTTAGTGTAAATCCCTTTCCAGCAAAGATTCCCCCTTTCCCCCCAGCCCCAACCGCTCCATTTTTATTCTTAGAAAGTGCTCCAAACTTTACTTACCTTCCCTCTTTCCCCCGCCGCAATGAACTTTCTAAGAGTAAAAATAGAGCGGTTGGGGCTGGGGGGACAGGGGGAATCATATATTAAAAAATGGTTTTCAGGGTGGACATATCCTTTAACTTTGTCTAATTGTTTTCGTAACATATCCTTTCAGCCAGAGTGAATATTCCTGATTTATACTCTTCATATTATTACAAGGACTAGGATTCTCTATAGTAAATACAGAGGACAAAAAACTGTTTAGCATATTAGCCTTTTTGGCATCCTCTATAACCATCTCAGCCCCATTATTTAATGGTCCCACATTCTCAGTCCTCATCTTTTTATTATTGATATACTTAAAAAAACTTTTGGGGTTAAACTTGCTTTGTTCTGCTATCCATGTTTTATTTTCTTTGTTAGCTAGTTTTATTACTTTCTTGAACTCCTTAATACAGCTTTTATACTCCCTGTAAGCCTGTTCTGTTCACTCCGATTTCAAAATTTTAAAATCCTTTTTCTTTTTTTCCATTTCCATTTTTACCTGAGAATTAAGCCAGGCAGGAGTGGACCTAATTTTTTTTTACACTTGTTCCCTAAGGCATAAATTTAGAAAGGTAATAGTTTAATACTTCTTTAACAGCAGTCAACTTCTGCTCAATATCTTTACCTAGAAACAAATCCCTCCAGTCTAGGAGCAGTAGTGATTCTTTTAACAACATAAAATTAAGTTTTTGTTAACCCAGTGCACTTTTGTTTTTTAGCAACCTATATTAAATGACACTATATCATGATCACTATTCCCTAAGCTTCCCATTAACTTCACCTCCAAAATGAGCTCAGGGTTATTAGATATCACCAGATCCAACAATGCATCCTGTCTAGTAGGAACTTCTATCACCTTTAAAAGAAAATGCTCATATAGAAAATTAAGAACTTGATACCTTTTGAGGTATCTATGTCAGGGTAATTGAAATCCCCAATTACCAGATGACTAAGTTCCACCTCCTCACTGGCATTTGGTGGCTTGTATGTATGTATAATTTTATTTATAAAGAGCCACTTGGGTACGCAGCACTGTATATCGTAAAGTACAGAGTATACAAACAAGGGCATAAGTGCAAGCAATTATACAGATAAATAAAAATTAAATACAATTTCATACATAGGTTAAAAATACATATATATACATTACGGATAAATTGATATAAGTGCAGCATGCCTTGACACATTAGGAATGAGATCCCTGCGAAGAGCTTAAATATAAGTGGGTAGGACAACATACAGATACAAGTAGGGGGATGGATACAAAGAGCTTGAGATAATAACAATAAAAGATATGAAAATCATGTATGTAAACTTTTCTTTGAATGTAGACATAATGTCAGTCAGTTATAGTGGCAGATATTAGAGATTGTAAAATGTTCCACCAGAGGAGGAGATTATAAAAGAAAATTGCTACAAAGAGAAGCCCATTGGATTGATATTTTAGGAACTGTAACCCCAGATGGGATAAATGAAACATTGAATTTGACATGCTTTTTATAATTGACATTTGTTAACATGTAGTATTGGCTAAACTAATTCTCTTCTAGGTGACTGTTGATTTTCCAAATCTTGGACTAATTTTTACTATGGACTATTTATATCATTCCTTGATTTTAGTAATTATCTATTTAATGGACACTAATTGAGACTCACAAGTTTGATATACATGATTTTTATTATATTATGTTTTAACTTTTTTCATGTTAATTTAGAATTTGATGAATGTGTATGGAGTAAATATGTGGTATATTTATTATGTATATTGCACTTTAGATAATAATATTGTGGCACTTGCACTTTAAAATACAAATGTAGCATTGTTTGCACCTTTTAGCACGGCAGGATCTTCTACTCTTAAAATCATGCTGGGAAATGCTAATAATGTTTTAATGTAAAATGTACTCCATTGCATTATTCTTTTAATATTTATTCTGAAAGCTTCTACACCACAGTCAAACTGAAATGCCTATAATAGTATATCTGTTATATTCAGTTAGATCAACTGGACTTAAAGACATTTCGCTAGTCATCCAACTGGCTTTCTCAATTCAGAATGACTTGTACAAGAATCTGTTGGCAATTATGTACCGTGGAAAGTCCAAATTAGCATATCACAACCAGGTGTTAAGGACATATGAATACAAGGCGCTAATGCATTTTGGCTAAGAGGTGTTATGGGTTCGCCCAGGGTAAGGTGTCAAAACAGCATTGTACATGGCAGATAGTTGGTGTCAACCCCCCCCAACCTCTGTTCAGGCTTGGTTTCTTTATTTTCATGTATCTGCATATTAAGGGAAAAGGACATACCTTTGAAGATTGTAATGTCAACATCCTTTCAAAGGAACAGAACTGGTTCAAGAGAGGTGTCAAGGAGGCCATTTACGTGAAAATAAAGAAACCAAGCCTGAATAGAGGTGGGGGGTTCGACACCAACTGTCCGCCATGTACAATGCTGTTTTGACACCTTACCCTGGGCATTCCTATAACACCTCTTAGCCACAATGCAATCACGTCTTGCATTCATATGTCCTTAACACCTGGCTGTGATATACTAATTGGGAATTTCCAGGGTACATAATTGCCAACAGATTCTTGTACAAGTCATTCTGAATTGAGAAAGCCAGTCAGATGACTAGCAAAACGTCTTTAAGAACTAAACTTTAAGTCCAGTTGATCTAACTGAATACAACAGATATACCATGACCTGGATGAATGAGAACCTCCACACGCATAGTATAGTATAGTATTCGAGGTTGAATAAAGACATATGTCCATCCAGTCCAACCCATCTTGCAATTTCCTCTGTTAATCCAGAGGGAGGCAAAAAATAAAAAAAAATTTATGAAGGGGAAAAAATTCCTTCCTGACTCCAAGTAGCCATTGGAAACATCCCTGGATCAACTCTACTTTATATATCAATACCAGAACTTGCAACATTCCTCCTCCAGCTTTTTTTTAAAACTGTCCAATGAACCTGCCATAACAACGTCCACTGGAAGACAGTTCCATAGCTTTACAGTTCTCACAGTGAAAAATCCTTTCCGAACTTGAAGCCTAAACCTATTTTTTCTTTAAGTCTTAAGGGAGTCTTAAGGAAGGTCTGCATGTCCTCTGACATGCTCTATTGGTGAACAATGCCCAGTTTATGGTATGGTCCGTTAATGTATTTATACACAGTAATCATATCCCCATGCAAGCACCTTTTCTCTAGGGTATTTAATTATAACTTATCCATTCTCTCTCTTAATATTCAAGCTCCCCCCAATCCCCTTATTAATTTATTTGTCCTTCTATGAACCCTTTCCATTTTAAAGATGTCCTTTTTGTACACAGGATTACAAAATTGCAGTGTATATACCAAATGAGGATTTACCAATGCTTTGTAAAGAGGGAGAATACAATTCTTCCCCTTGAATCCATACCTTTCTTTATACAAGACAATACTATGCTAGCTCTAGCTGTTGCTGCCTGGCACTGCTTGCTACCTAAGGTAAGTTTGTTATCCACCAAAACTCCAAGATCCCTTTCCAACAGGGATTCACTTAACACTGAACCATTTATAGTATAAGCAGCACAAGGATTTTTAAACGCATCACCTTACATTTATTAACATTGAATTTCATCTACCCCTGTGGCACCCCACTTAGCACTTTAGTCTATATTGATGAAGCCCCGTTAGCAACTACTCTCTGCATCCTATTCATTAACCAATTTTCTATCTATGTACAAATGTGCCTCCCCAGACCAACAGACCTTATCTTATACATTAGTCGCCTATGAGGGACTGTATCAAAAGCCTTTGCAAAATCCAAGTATACTACATCTACTGTTATGCCAGAGTCTAAATTTCTACTCACTTTCTTATAAAAGTCAAGTAAGTTAGTTTGACAAGATCTATTCCTCCTAAATCCATGGTGGTTACTACTTATAAGTTAAACGTACAGGCCTTTAATTACCCGCCTGTGAACGAATACCTTTTTGAATATTGGAATAACATCCAATCCAGAGGCACACATCCGGACATGAGGGAATCTGCACAAATAAGAAATAATGGCCTAGATAAAACTGAACTAAGCTCCCCGAGGATGTATTTTATCTGGTTCCAGGAGATTTATTAATATTAACCTTATTTTTTAACCAAAAGTGCACTTGCATCTTTTAACCATTATTGCTACTATACGCTATGATATCTGTACTTCTATAGTGTATATAAAAAATCAAGACATTTGCTTTATAGCCATCCCTGTAACTAACTTATCCCCATTAATTAATGGCCCCACATTTTCAGTCCTTCTCTCTTACGATTAATATACTTAAAAAAAAAAATTAGGATTAGTAATGCTTTGTTAGCTATCCTAACTTCATTAATTTTAGCTGCTTAATTGCTTTCTTACAATCTTTATTACAGTTTTTATAATCCCTGAAAGCCTTTCCGTTCCCTTGACTTAAAGGTTTTAAATGCTTTTTCTTCCTTTCCATTTCCCTCTTTACATCAGAATTCAGCCACATAGGCGCGGATTTACATTTAATTCCCAAAGGTGTAAATTAGATGTGAAATGTCTTAAAATCCCCTTAAACACATTCACTTCTTTTCAGTACCTTTACCTGATAATACATTATCCTAGTTGACATGCTGAACAGCTACTTTTAACCTGGGGAAATTGCTTTCCTGAAAGCCCCTTTTTAAAAATAGGCACCACACCAGCAATCTGACAATTACTTGGAACAAGACCAGATTTTAGAGGGTCTCCATTAATATGATGGTCCAAGAAAGCACGGTCCGTTGCGCCCGTGGCGTCACAGCGTGTGTGCCTAACGTCAGCGCGTGTGTGAGTCATTGTGCTGCACTGTGATGCGTCCATGACGTCAATTGCACGGACACGGCAGGCTTGCACGCCACGCTTGGACCATCAAAAGAAGGAGATGCAGGAAATCTCAGGGGCAGACTAAAGACACTACACGCATGATCCAAGATGTCAGTTCAAATCTTCACAGGTAGGCTCAGGAGGGCCCTAGAAAAAAAAGTAAAAGTTACTTAAAGCTGCAGCTTCCAAATACAATTATTTGATTTGAGTGTACTTATCCTTTAAGAGGAATGTTGAAGGCAGGGTTGCAGATCAGTGAAACATGTAGGGACAGCCATTATATATACGCGTAGCATGGTTAAGTTAATTTTGTTTAATTTCAACCTAGTTTGAAAAATGCTTGAGAAGGTTCTCATTATCCAGGTCATGGTATATCTGTTGTATTCAATTAGATCAACTGGACATGAAATGTAGTTCTGAAGACGTTTTGCTAGTCATCCGACTGGCTTTCTCAATTCAGAATGACTGTACAGAATCTGTGGCAATTATGTACCCTGGAAAATCCAATTAGCATATCACAGCCAGGTGGTAAGGGTGTGATTAGAAGTGTGTAATGAGTAAGGTGTTTTAAACAGCATTGTACATGGCAGACAGTTGGTGTCGAACCCCCCCACCTCTATTTAGGCTTGGTTTCTTTATTTTCAATAAATGGCCTCCTTAACAAACTCTCGTGAAACCAGTCAGGTCAGAACCTCGGGTCAGGACTCAGCCGTGTTTCTGCATCTTAAGGATAAAGGACATACCTTTGAAGATTGTAATGTTAACATACTGGCGAAGGAACATGACTGGTTCAAGAGAGGTGTTAAGGAGGCCATTTATGTGAAAATAAAGAATCCATTGCATTATTCTTTTAATATTTATTCTGAAAGCTTCTACACCACAGTCAAACTGAAATGCCTATAATAGATATCTGTTATATTCGTTAGATCAACTGGACTTAAAGAATTTCGCTAGTCATCCAACTGGCTTTCTCAATTCAGAATGACTTGTACAGAATCTGTTGGCAATTATGTACCGTGGAAAGTCCAAATTAGCATATCACAACCAGGTGTTAAGGACATATGAATACAAGGCGCTAATGCATTTTGGCTAGAGGTGTTTGGGTTCGCCCAGGGTAAGGTGTCAAAACAGCATTGTACATGGCAGATAGTTGGTGTCAACCCCCCCCAACCTCTGTTCAGGCTTGTTTTTCTTTATTTCATGTATCTGCATATTAAGGGAAAAGACATACCTTTGAAGATTGTAATGTCACATCCTTTCAAAGGAACAGAACTGGTTCAGAGGGTGTCAAGGACCATTTACGTGAAAATAAGAAACCAAGCCTGTAGAGGTGGGGGGTTCGACCCAACTGTCCGCCATGTACAATGCTGTTTTGACACCTTACCCTGGCATTCCTATAAAACCTCTTAGCCACAATGCAATCACGTCTTGCATTCATATGTCCTTAACACCTGGCTGTGATATACTAATTGGGATTTCCAGGGTACATAATTGCCAACAGATTCTGTACAAGTCATTCTGAATTGAGAAAGCCAGTCAGATGACTAGCAAAACGTCTTTAAGAACTAAACTTTAAGTCCAGTTGATCTAACTGAATACAACAGATATACCTGACCTGGATGATGAGAACCTCACACACGCATAGTATAGTATAGTATTCGAGTTGAAATAAGACATATGTCCATCCAGTCCAACCCATCTTGCAATTTCCTCTGTTAATCCAGAGGGGCAAAAAAAAAAAATTTAGAAGGGGAAAAAATTCCTTCCTGACTCCAAGTAGCCATTGGAAACATCCCTGGATCAACTCTACTTTATATATCAATACCAGAACTTGCAACATTCCTCCTCCAGCTTTTTTTTAAAACTGTCCAATGAACCTGCCATAACAACGTCCACTGGAAGACAGTTCCATAGCTTTACAGTTCTCACAGTAAAAAAATCCTTTCCGAACTTGAAGCCTAAACCTTTTTCTTTAAGTCTTAAGGGAGTCTTAAGGAAGGTCTGCATGTCCCTGACATGCTCTAGGTGAACAATGCCCAGTTTATGTTATGGTCCGTTAATGTATTTATACACAGTAATCATATCCCCATGCAAGCACCTTTTCTCTAGGGTATTTAATTATAACTTATCCATTCTCTCTCTAATATTCAAGCTCCCCCCAATCCCCTTATTAATTTATTTGTCCTTCTATGAACCTTTCCATTTTAAAGATGTCCTTTTTGTACACGATTACAAAATTGCATGTGTATATACCAATGAGGATTACCAAGCTTTGTAAAGAGGAGAAACAATTCTCTCTTCCTTGTCCTACCTTTCTTTATACAAACAATACTATGCTAGCTCAGCTGTGCTGCCCACTGCTTGGCTACTAAGGTAAGACCACCAAACTCCATCAGATCCCTCCACTTTAACACTGAACCATATATATAAGCAGCACAAGAAAACGCATCACCTACATTAAACATTGAATTCATCTACCCCTGGGCACCCCACTTAGCACTTTAGTCTATATTGATGAAGCCCCGTTAGCAACTACTCTCTGCATCCTATTCATTAACCAATTTTCCTATGTACAATGTGCCTCCCCAGACCAACAGACCTTATCTATACATTAGTCGCCTATGAGGGACTGTATCAAAAGCCTTTGCAAAATCCAAGTATACTACATCTACTGTTATGCCAGAGTCTAAATTTCTACTCACTTTCTTATAAAAGTCAAGTAAGTATTTGACAAGATCTTCCTCCTAAATCCATGGTGGTTACTACTTATAAGTTAAACGTACAGCCTTTAATTCCCCGCCTGTGAACAATACCTTTTTGAATATTGGAAAACATCCAATCCAGAGGCACACATCCGGACATAGGGAATCTGCACAAATAAGAAATAATGGCCTAGATAAAACTGAACTAAGCTCCCCGAGGATGTATTTTATCTGGTCCAGGAGATTTATTAATATAACCTTATTTTTTACCAAAAGTGCACTTGCATCTTTATACCATTATTGCTACTATACGCTATGATATCTGTACTTCTATAGTGTATATATAAAAAATATTCAAGACATTTGCTTTATAGCCATCCTCTGTAACTAACTTATCCCCATTAATTAATGGCCCCACATTTTCAGTCCTCATCTTCTTACGATTAATATACTTAAAAAAAAAAATTGAATTAGTAATGCTTTGTTCAGCTATCTAACTTCATTAATTTTAGCTAGCTTAATTGCTTTCTTACAATCTTTATTACAGTTTTTATAATCCCTGAAAGCCCTTTCCGTTCCCTTTGACTTAAAGGTTTTAAATGCTTTTTCTTCCTTTCCATTTCCCTCTTTACATCAGAATTCAGCCACATAGGCGCGGATTTACATTTAATTCCCAAAGGTGTAAATTTAGATGTGAAATGTCTTAAAATCCCCTTAAACACAGTTCACTTCTTTTCAGTACCTTTACCTGATAATACATTATCCTAGTTGACATGCTGAACAGCTACTTTTAACCTGGGGAAATTTGCTTTCCTGAAAGCCCCTTTTTAAAAATAGGCACCACACACCAGCAATCTGACAATTACTTGGAACAAGACAGATTTGAGGGTCTCCATTAATATGATGGTCCAAGAAAGCACGGTCCGTTGCGCCCGTGGCGTCACAGCGTGTGTGCCTTAACGTCAGCGCGTGTGTGAAGTCATTGTGCTGCACTGTGATGCGTCCATGACGTCACTTGCACGGACACGGCAGGCTTGCACGCCACGCTTTCTTGGACCATCAAAAGAAGGAGATGCAGGAAATCTCAGGGGCAGAGCTAAGACACACTACACGCATGATCCAAGATGTCAGTTCAAATCTTCACAGGTAGGCTCAGGAGGGCCCTAGAAAAAAAAAGAGTAAAAGTTTACTTAAAGCTGCAGCTTCCAAATACAATTCATTTGATTTTAGAGTGTACTTATCCTTTAAGAGGAATTTTGAAGGCAGGGTTGCCAATCAGTGAAACATTTAGGGACAGCCATTATATATACGCGTAGCATGGTTAAGTTAATTTTGTTTAATTTCAACCTAGTTGAAAAATCTTGGAAGGTTCTCATTCATCCAGGTCATGGTATATCTGTTGTATCAATTAGATCAACTGGACATGAAATGTAGTTCTTGAAGACGTTTTGCTATTCATCCGACTGGCTTTCTCAATTCAATGACTTGTACAAGAATCTGTGGCAATTATGTACCCTGGAAAATCCCAATTAGCATATCACAGCCAGGTGTTAAGGGTGTATTAGAATGTGGCTAAGAGGTGTTATGGAACGCCAAGTAAGGTGTTAAAACAGCATGTACATGCAGACGTTGGTGTCGAACCCCCCCACCTCTATTTAGGCTTGGTTTCTTTATTTTCACATAAATGGCCTCCTTAACACCTCTCTTGAACCAGTCGGTCAGAACCTCGGGTCAGGACTCAGCCGTGTTCTCGCATCTTAGGATAAAGGACTACCTTTGAAGATTGTAATGTTAACATACTGGCGAAGGAACATGACTGGTTCAAGGAGGTGTTAAGGAGGCCATTTATGTGAAATAAGAATAAAACACACAGACACTGACACACAGATACAGAAAGACAAACAAAAAAACAGGACACCTAGACCTCTAAAAGGTCTAACACAAAATTTGTCCAAAGGACTTATAGGGGGGTTAGTCCTTAAAAGGACTTTTGGGTCTCACAAAGTTAGTCCTTAAAAGGACTGTTGGGTCTCAAGATGTGTGAATACAGGGGTGGGTAACAACAAGTGCTAAACCACCACACTGAAATCCACACACAGAAAGCTCAAAAAGCGCAAAAATCTCTCTCCAACTCCTACACTGTCAGGTCTCCACTAAACACACTCCAACACACTGACAAAATGTCGCCTGTGAAGCAGCCTTTTATACCCAGGGGGCTGGCAATAATCATGTTAGCTGCCATTGGCTAATTTGGGTCATGTGGCTTGCTCCGTCTTGAAAATAAGCCCCAAAAATTCGAATTTACAAGAATGTCTCGTTTTTCCGAAAATTCTCATAATTACGAGAATCCTCGTAATTACGAGGATCTTCGGGTTTTCCGGGCCCCGGAAGATCGCGGATTCTCGTAATTACGGAGATACTCGTATTTTCGAAAATTTTCGTAAAAAAAAAAATCCGCGGTTCGGAAGTTCGGAAGACGGAAAATCGGGAAAATCCGGAATAATCCGCCGTTCGCGGACGTGATAAATCCGCGGCGGATCCAGGTTCGGGTCCGCGAACCGGCCATCTCTATCCTAGACTACTATACTACACCCTAGGCTACTTTCCTGTTGTCTTTCACAATGCAATGCAAGCACCTTAGTTTTTAAGGCAATTGATTCAGGATACTCACAAAGATCTCAAATTTGATTTGAATGCAGTTACCATGCAGTAGGCCTACAGAACAGACTTGTTTTCATTTGATTGCTGCTCTGTTAGACACACAGAAACAGAAACAGGTGGTGAAAATGACAAATGATGGACCAGCTGTCTAAAGGAGAAAAGAAAAGTAACAACTGTGTAAATAAAGCCGCCACAGGGCAGGTCCAATGTGTGAAAATACCCACAAACACAATCTCAGAATTAGCAGGAATTTTGCAGTTACTGTATTAATACTGGTTTTGTACAATGTAGCCAGTGAGACATTATATTGCTGAAAAGCAGCATGAGTGACATTGCAGCACCCTCTGCACCTCTCCTTTTAAACAAGGGGGAATGCAAAACAGGATGCTAGCGATGAATTCCTAGTGCTGTAGTTAAATTAAAGTATCTGTCTCTGTGAATTCCACCAAATGTAGGTAAAGGTAGAAAAAGGATATTTCTGAATTGTGCTTTATAACATGCCACCTATAGGTGGGAACGGAAAATGTCTTAAAGGGCAAGTCCAGTCCTCAAATAAAAAATTATATATAGGTAATCACCCCCCGCAAAAAAAAATTCTAAACTGTAATAGTATGAAATCTGAAATCTATAAGTAGAACCTGGAATGCAGCACAATGTCCTGTTTCCTCTGTTTCTGCTTCCTGGTTCTTCCAGTTAGCAACTGTGAGTTATGGATTTAACAGTTGACATCACAGCCTATGACTGAATGCTAATCCCATAGCTGCCTCATCTGAGCATGTTCAAGCTCAGTACAGCTCACTAAATTACTCGGTTTCCACAAGGCATCCAGGAGCATAGCAGGAATATAGTAATTATTCTAGAGTACAAAGAAGGATATATCAACATGCTTGTGGAGGTTCTCATTCATCTAGGTCATGGTATATCTGTTGTCTTAACTAAACGTTAAGTCCAGTTGATCTAACTGAATACAACCGATATATCAACATATTTTAAAGTGGCCATTCTTTCTAAAAGATGTCATTATGAATATGGAGTTGTCCTTTAACTCTGTAAGGACAAAAGCCAAGCCAAATCTGTTACATTGGGCCCCAATAAAGCTTTCTATATCAATAACAACGTGTGGATTTCATGAATAAAAATAGGGATAAGCTTGACAAGATAGTTTGTAGGACACTTACATCTCTTTACGGAGACCCTCTATGGTTAAATTGCTGCATTGTTCTGTGAATGGTATAAAGACCAACATCAGAAGAGCACATATGGATTAGAGATTAACTAATTTTTCCCCTTTGTAAGTCTGGAAAATGTTATTTTAGCCTGCCCTAAAATAAAGTAGTTCAGGTAAAAATGATGTAGCAAATGAGATCAGCTTAAAGGATAAGTGCACTGTAAAATCAAGTTATATTTATTTGGAAGCTGCAGCTTTACAAATATTGTTGCCATATTTTTTTTTTACCTATGCCCCTCCAGAGCCCACCTTTGTGCCTTGAAATTTACTGACATCTTGTTACTGGTTTGCTGAATGTTAAGCTCCGCCCCTCGCACGCAGGCACGTGCACGGAACCCACAGGCATTACTGTTTGAGGCTCAAGCAGGAGAGTGCACGGAACTCACAAGCATTACTGTTTGAGGCTCAAGCTGGAGAAAGCAGAGGAAATCTCAGAGGGGCGGAGCTTAACATTCTGCAAACCAGTAACAAGATGTCAGCAACTTTCAAGCCACAAAGGTAGGCTCTGGAGGGGCATAGGTAAAAAAAAAATGGCAATGGTATTTTTAAAGCTGCAGCTTCCAAATGAACATAACTTGATTTTACAGTGCACTTATCCTTTAAGTAGATTTACCATTGAGTTCTACATTAACCAGTTTACCTTAAAGCTTCATACACACGTGCTATTATGGGCCATTTCGGCTGATAACCGTGCCGCGTATAAGCATTTTGTTGACCGTTCGTTCGGGGATCGTTGCCTGACTGGCCGGGCAAATCTGAACCTTAAGGCAGATAACTCATTTCACCAACCCCTTACACCCCATCCCTAAACATTTGTGTGTTTTTGGAAATAGCACTGTGCACCTGATACAAAAACCTCTTTAAAAAAAAAATTATTATTATTTTTATGGATTTATATAGCACCAACATCTTCCATGGCGCTTTACAATTACATACAGGGTAATACATGTTATACAAAGTCATACATATTACATACACAGGTAATACAAATATAAGTAAACAGAGTGATGAGTTACTTAAAGAAATACCATGATACAATAGGATAGGGGACCCTGCCCAAAGAACTTACATTCTCCAGGATATGGGGGTGAGACATAAGGTTGTGGGGATCAGTAGGCTGTAAATAGATTGGCATTTGAATGTTAAAGGTGGGTTGGATCATATTGGGTAGTAAAAGGGGTCTAGGCCAGGTTATATGCTAGCCTGAAGAGTAAAACTCACCTCTTCAGGCTAGCATATAACCTGGTTACGTTTGAAGGTATTAAGGGATGGTGAGTGACAGACAGTCAGACAAAGGGAATTCATGAGGAGCAGCTCAAGAAAAGTCCTGAATATGGGCATGGGAACAGGTGACAAGGGTGGATGAGAGGAGGAGAGGTTTGCGGAGCAGAGGTTGCGCCTGGGACGATATCGGTGGATCAGCTCTCAGATATATGAAGGGGCTGTATTGGATAGTGCTTTATAGAATAGGGTAAGCAGCTTGAACTGGATCCTTTGCGTGATGGGCAACCAGTGGAGGGACTGACAGAGAGCAAAGGCATTAGAGAAGCGAGAAATGAATGAGCCGGGCAGCAGAGTTGAGGATGGATTGAAGCAGTACCAGGCAGTTGTTTCGTAAACCACAAAGGAGTGTGTTGCAGTAGTCTAGCCGGGATATGATTGGGGCATGGACTAGGATTTTTTTAGCTTCATTCGAGAGGAAGGTTTGAATGCAGGAGATGTTTTTGAGTTGAAGCCAACAGGAGTTAGCAAGCGAACTGACATGGGGTTTGAAGGAAAGATCGGAATCCAGAGTTATTCCCAGGCAGCGATATGAGGACATGTTAAGTTTTGCGCTTACCTTTACTCGGTCCCACATTGCAATACCAGACGTAATCTTGAGGTAACACCGAATTTTATATAGAATATCCCCGAAGATGTTTAATATAACATTTTTCTGCTCTGTACAACAAACCTTATCTGGTGAGTTAAACAGCAAATATTTACCGAATAACAGGGAGTGTAAAGCCAAAGGATCTCAGTGACAGCTAAACGTGGGCTAGTAATATGCAGCCTACACTTCATCAATAGATGCTGCTGTTTTGGAAACTGTTCATGTTTCAAACATTTGGCAGAGGGTCAAGAACATTGGAAAACAGTAAAAAAAAAAAAAAAAAAAGCAGCATTCCAGCAGGTCTGCTCTGTGTACTCCACTGATTGACTTGCTCTCTCCACAATATTTGGACAGGAATTGTGTAAACATTTCTCATTTAAAATGGGTATTCGCCAGCAAAGAAATTCATGAGCCAGTGTAATGGAAAATAATGATTAAAAAAACACTTTTATGTAAATTCAGAGACAATTTATATCCGACCAATATTTACCATTAAAACCTTTTTGCTGCAATGCTCCTGTTTTTTATGTTTTCATCTTTTAGTTGTGGTTTATGCATCGCATTTAGTACTTGGTTTTACATTGGCTACAAATTGAAATGTGGCAAGAAAGTTTTGAGAACATTGCAGTGAATGTTTCTGCAGCAATACTAGCTGATTGCAATGCAAACACTAATTCTACTTTGTGTTTTGTGCACTGAGTTTACAAAGGTATTTAACTTTAGAAAAGCAAATGTTATTAAATATCTCTTCAGTTCAGAAACAGTGTAGTATGTTCTCAGGTAAAGATTCTGAACAAAAGTGGACTGCTTTTAAAGGGCATGTCTACCCCAAAACCCAAAAAAGGGGTTTTAAAGGGCATGTCTACCCCCAAACTTTTAGGTTGGGGGGTAACGATACCTTTTAAAGGGTCATTAAATTATTGCACTTCTAAATTTATAACCTTAGGGATCAAATGTAAAAAAAATAAATAAATTGATCAACACTGTAAAGGGGAAATGCAAAGGAAGGTTAAGGTATTTAAAGGGAATGTTCACCCTTTAAATAACAATATTTGTAAAGGTTAAGGACTCCAATATAAGCATTTTCGCTTACACCTTTACCAAATACTTGTCTAGCGCTGCTTACAGACCCCCTGTTCCTCCGCTGGTTTAGAGCTCACACAGCAAGAGAGTAGGTAGCTTAGAGAACAACCACCAGGGATTGGCGATGATATCATAGTCGAGGCTTTTACTAGTAGTGGCTGTTCCCTAAAGCTGCCTACCTAAAGCTGCAGACGAGGTGAGGAGACAGCCGTGGTAAAGGATTGAGGTGTGTATGTATCATTAGAGATGTCTTTGATAAAGGTAAATATAAGGGAAACTGCTTATGTGGGGCTCCTTTACCTTTACAGGTCATAGAAATTCTTGGAAATAAAAAAAAGAGTTCAGAGAAAGGAAACTAAATTAATGAGGGGAATGGAGACAGATTTAAAAATTTAGGGTTAGGGCTTTTTACACTGGAGAAGTGCTGCTTATGTGTGGGTTTTGTATCACTTTATACATATATACTAATAGGCCATATAATAAAACTCTCATATTCTTTAGGGTTGAAAGTTTTATCTTTGTCTTTCAGCAGATGTGGTAATGACAAGTTCATTAGATGGTTTCAAGTGTGGGAATCTAAAATGTAAAACATTGAAAATTAGTTATTAATGCATACAGTTCTAGTTGATCCAGGAATAATTTCCAAATTGAAGTAATGGAGAAACTTTTTTTTGTGCCTTCATACTATTTTTTGTGTGCCATCCCCTGGATCAACTGTAATGCAGAAATCATGGGTAGGCTGAAAAAGTTAGATTAAATGGACATTTTCGATGTTGAAAATACCAACAATTGGTGGAAGGAAATTTACAAGTCTTTTTAATCTCTAGAGACCACTGCACTACAGACTTATAGACTTATAGATAATACTATATATTGTGGTGCAAATGAACATGACAAAGGTTTGAAATGTCACAGTAAACAGTATAATAGAAAAGTAGAGGTTATGTGTTGGTTTTGCATATTGAACTTTATTCCTAGCTGTAAAATGTTTAGGCATATTGTTGTGGGATGTGATCTAGTTGCTGAAAAAAGTTATTATATCATTACCGAGAGTTTATCAAAACTATCATATGGGGATGAATTGTAAAAACCCTATATTCGATTTGGTGTGGATAAGTGATAAATGTCTCACATGCAAGTCACAGTGGTACAAGTCACAAGGTACACGTGGAAAGATGAAGCGACAACAACACCCAACCCCTGACTGCCCAACAAATGTCCGTTATAGCCAACAATTGGTTCACATATGAGGGTTTGGGTTCGATGTTGTTGATCATCTGGCTCGGCAGTAAGGCCTTTTTAACAAGGACATCTTCAAACCTTAATAGACTTTATAACAACAGTTACAGAGCACTGCCTTTGCTATGTTCTGCTAGGAAGTATTTTAGGTATATGACAAATACTGTGACACTACATTACATTATAAAGTCAGACACCTTTACTCTTTTTGTTCAAGTGTTTAAATGATTTATTAACAAACCTTTTGCTACCATACAGTAGCTTTACACTAGAGATGGGATCCGGGTCCGAAATCTGAACGATCTGTCCGAATCTGGACGAATTGTCTGGATTTCGGGACTTTGAAACCTATTTTCTATAATTATCGAACGTTTGAGGATTATCGTAAATAGCCTTGAACGTTCGATCATCATTGAAAATATGATTGGAAACTTGAAAGTAGTCTCCGATGATATTTTCGGGGATTATTGAATATTCAAGGCTATTTCCGATAATCTTTGAAAATAGCCTCGAACATTTGATAATAATTGAAAATTAATTCCGTTTTTGGATTTTAGGCATTTTCGATAGATCCGGTAATCCGATCTCTACTTTACACTATGGGTGGGCTGCATGTTTACTTTCTCCTTTGTTTGTATTTTGTATCACAGAAAACACGGAAAATCCGCACTCTTAATCACTGCAATGTAAGCTTAGATCTCTAAGACAGGTCACCTAATCTGTAGCATTAAAACAAAATCTGAAATTGAAGTAGATACTAAATAAAGCTTGCGATGAGTCTGCCCATTCCTTGTAACCTGGTTCCCCCTGTTACCTTTTCTAAACTAAGTAACTTCTATGTGCAGAAGTTCTAAATACATAGTGTTAACGTGTGTGCTAACTGTATTTCATTTAAGAGCTGGCAGATGTTGTTGCTTGGCAACAGTGTGTGGCCTACTTGGTACCCTCTTTATGGACCAATCGCTGCCAGGATTTCTCCCGCTATCCACATGGTGCCATGAGGGAAATTGTATGGTTTCAATAATTTATTACCTACCAAAGTGACTTGGATTTTGCATAGCATGGGGTTCTTTATTTTGTATTTGGACAGTGCAAGGACCCCTTCTGTGTCCATCACTACTAGAAAGGCTCCGATGATCACATATAAAGCGATTCCTTAAAAATCATGACAACCTCCCATTGTGCATTTCACATCACTGTACACAACAGACAACAATGACTGTGGGATGGAGCTTTGCATTCAGTGAAATGAAGAAGTGATGCTGCTTTAATGTCCTGCAAGGTTCTCTATCATGGCTCGGAAGACTCTGGCTCTAAATGTTCTATGAATTCTGTTTAAATCACAAGTGCATCAGCCATTTCTGGTAACAACAGCTCATGACCCATTGCATGCTGGAAGGGAGCCTTACCTTTATCTATCTTCAGCCAGCAGAGTTCTCCAGCACTGCAGGGTTCCTATAAGCAGCACTAAGGATGCACAGCTGACAGATATCGTTGATATTATAGGGAGACCGAGTCAGCGTTTCCCTGGCAGACAGCAGCTGCAGATTCTCTTCTAGAAGCCTTTTGTCACGCCTGTCTACAGTTTTTTTTTTTTTTTGCCTTCTTCATGTAACTTTATTGCTATGCACTGAGAAATTAAACCAGCCTTGATTGGAAAAGTCATTGATGCCAAACCGTGGCACTCTAGATGTTTTGGAAACCACAAATCCCAGCATGCCTTGGTTGCGGAATGCAGATCTCCAATCGGTTTAATGATCGTAAATTTACGATAGCAATCATTAAAGTTGCGGTATCGCTAAAAAGCGATACTGCGGCTTTATAAATATAGCCCCATGTACCATCTTATGACGTTTCACAACAAACTTGGAATACACAAAACAGCTAAAATTCATGAAATTCCACCGGTTTTGTGACATTGCTGAGCCCTACTTTTACTTCAATACCATAATGTCCTGCACAGCGATCCTGTGATGTCAAACCTTGGCACTCCAGATGTCACAGCATGCCTGGGTTGCAGAAAACATGCAGGATTCTGGACACAGATCTTCATAGAATAAATGCTTAGAAATAAACTTCCATCTCTGTCACAGTATTTATAGGGTTTCCAGATCAGTGAAAAATCAGAAGATGTCTATTAAAAATAAACACAGCAAGGATAAGTCAGCAGTAATGCAGTTTAAATACAACCAGTTTGTAATCGGTGCAGCCCTGCTAACTACATTTATCAAGAGGGAGGTCCCCACCCCTGAATACCATTTCTGTTATACTTACCTTAATTTTCCCATGCCGTTCTGGTCTAACTCTGCCCTACACACTGCCAGTGATTTGTCCAATGGGAAGACATGCTATTAAAGGACAATTATACTTATTTTCCCACACCCCTCCTATTCAGACCATGCCTAGTACTCTGGGGCAAGATCTAAAACCCTACCTTCTGTCACACTTACCAAAACTTATAGTCATGTCAGGTCTATTATAGGGAGTGTTGTGGTGAAATATATTGGACTTTACTCGGTTAGGCCAAAATATCACCACCTTTGTGCCTAGGTAACTGGCTTGACAGCTACTTAATATAATTAGTGGTGTTCACTCTACCTCATATCTTTGTAGTCTGTTGTCTGTATGGTGTAGGTGCCTATTTATAACGCCAGGCACATAAACATTACATTTTACTTAAAACAATCCACATTAAAGTATCTAAAAGATAAGAGAGTCTCTTACCAAAAAAAGCACAAAAGTATGTGAGCAAAATTCATCCTTTAAGGCACATGTGTCAAACTCAAGGCCCACGGGCCAAATCTGGCCATTCTGGCTTTTGTTTGTGGCCCCCAGTGACTGTCCAGCATCCAAGACTTACTAAACTGCTATGCATTAGTGCAATCCCAAGTAGTGGCATAACTATAGATCTGCATGCTAGATAATGTCTCTATTTAAAAAGCTGATTGGGCACACCTTGATTGGTGCGATAAGCTGTATAAAAACAGTTGATGCTGGTATCTAGCTGGCAGATCTATAGTTATGATGCCCAATGAGACTTGCACAAATGGATAGCAGCATAGTAAGGCTTGGATGCAGTCACCGCTATGACAGCTGCTTGCGTATCTAGCCTGACACTGGGGAGTGGAGGGAGGTGTGACAAAAGGTCATCCATTGGAGTTGGCCACTCCATTACCACGCCAGAAGAGGTGAGAATTCCACATTAGCACATGGTCAAGCCATAGGCAGGGTTCCCAGTCCAAAACAGTATGCTTCACAACCTTTCCCTGATGAGGCCCAGCACTACTCACAAGTGTGACAGAGTCCCAATCTTGGCCCCTTATGTGATTGAGTTTGAGACCCCTGCTTTAAGGGATCCATCTGGGATTCTTCAGGAAATATAAATGCAGCTAGCATGAAACGGATTAAAACATAAAAACCACACTGCTTGGGCTAGAAAACACATTCAATTTATTACACACAATTGAATGTATATCGGTATAAATTCAATAGGGCCAGTCTACAAAAAAGTGTGTACAGCTTACACAACCCATCAATACAGTTATATATCTTCCAACAAACCTGCGTTGTACTGACATCCCACCCTACCGATGGTGTTATGCGGGACACACCCCCCACCTTGTTACTCATTGATCAGTGGTACAGGAAGCCTAACACTTTACTAATCACCCAGTGTCACAGCCAGCACTCCAGTAGTAATGTCATTGTTAAGGCTGCATTGATTGCAATCTAATGGAAAGTAACTGCATTCAATGTGAGTCACAATAAATGCCATTAATTGCAATCAGTTTGTAAATAGTGACAATATATAACTCACAACAGGTATCGGTGAGGGTTTCAGGTCTGTTAAATTTTTGGTGCTGGTCCCTGCAGGTGAAGGTTGGATCATGTAGCATGTGTGGGTCCGCTTTCAGGTCTGTTTAGTTTTGGATGTGGGTTGGGTTGAAGGCCTGGCTACTTGCAGGTCAGGTCGGGGCAGTTATGGGACCCACCAGCATAGCTGGTGCGGGTTGGGTGTCTGTTTAATTCAAGATGCGGGTAATGGTTTTGAGATTTCCCCCAGGACTCTAATCTGACCTTTGTGCTGCCATGTGTTGGTGAATCGAGTGATGCCCCTCTAAAAAAACAGTGCCGGGTTGGTTCTGCTAGTAAAGTATATACAAATCCATGGCCTTTTGGTCCTGTAACTTTTCTGACCACTAAACTTTGGTACTTGTGAAACTGAATGGCTGTGAGATCTAGACAGAAATAAAGAAATACAAATTTAAGCATTTGTAAATCATTCCAATGTAACCCCCTTCCTATGTGTACAGACCTACAGACCTACAATTAGTTTTACTGTAATCTTATAAATATATATATATATATATATATATATATATATATATATATATATATATATATAATTGCTACTGATCAGAGTAAAATGTGTTTATTTAGACCATATTTACTGTTTGTTTTTACAGGTTTTCTGCCCTTACCATTTACTTGGTTTTCCACCCTTACTATCCTGTGCTGAATAGTCAACTAAGAATAGCGATAAAAATCTTGAAATAAAACTATAGACTAATAAAAGTGGAGCTCACTCCCCTATACATCCGCAACATTTAATCTGGTTCGCTGTTAACATTCAATATTTTAGACTGGACGATGCTGCCATCTAGTGGATGAAGAGGGGGACTACAGAAAAAATATGTCTAAAACACATAAGTAGTATTTATACTTTATAAATAATTAGCTTTATTGTTTGTTTATTTTGGAGCCCCTTTTAGTTCAACTCAACTATTTGATATGTTGTTGACACATTATAGTCTTCCAAGTTATGTGGCTATTTTTTATATTAGAAGTTGTTCTGTCTGTATTACATACTCTGTAAGACTTTCAGGGAGATGCAATAAAAGTTCTTATCACAGTGGACAGTGCATATAATACAAAAATAAAAGAAAATGGTGTTATAATAAAATGACATACAATAGGTACAACAGTTATATAAAATAAAAAGGATAAAACTATTCACAGACCCTACTCACTAGAAGAAGTCCTGTATGCCGGGGTGGGAAGAAACATCGGGTCCATACACATGGTTTTAGCATGTCTCCTCAGTATGAACAAAGTTATAGGGGCTACAAGGATTTTTAAACTCCTTGTTGAACCACCCCCATCCTATGGGCTATTGCATGAGGTGGGAGTGTCTAGGAATGTCCAGATTTACGACTAGCCAAAAGCATTCATTCCCCCTCGGTTAGACAGATTCCATATAAATGTAGATATGTACATTGTATTGGGATATTGACCACATATTCCTCTCCTGTATTAATTATCAATTCCTCCAATATCAAACATGACCTGTGTATAATCCATATTTCCCAAGATATTAATAACTCACCTTGGCAAGGGAATAAGGGCTCCATGTTGGGAATCTTATTAATGGGCCTTCCTTTCCATTAACAAATATAATATTGGTTTCTGTCTTACATATTCCAATACCGAAATACATTTATTTTCCATGTATGGTTGTCCTTAAAATGACCTCTTAGTACCCCCCAGACCCCTAGCTGAAGAGAATTCCAGATACACGGTTGGGCCCCATATTGTCTAGAAAAGAAGATCTGGTTCCATGCTTCACTAATCGTAATATAAACAATAGGACTGTTCCAGGGTGGAATGGTATTTTTATTGGTCCTTTGCAAGAACTAATACCAATAGTTAACCCATTCTTGCCAAGTCACTACACACTTTCCTGACACTGTAGTAGGCAAACACAGATATACCAAACTGATAGAATCTTATTCAAAATAACCGAGCTCTGTAATAATGTGCTTCAACAATTTAGTTTATGGGATGTGAAACTAATAGAACCAGGATTTGCTAGGATTTCTTTATTAACTTTTTCACATTTCTTCTTAACTTCTTACCTTAATTTCTTTTTTTTATTGTGTAAATATTTTATATCCACTGTATCTGTATTGCGGTGTATTGCTGTTGCAGGGTAAAGCTGTTGTATTGTATTGCTGTTGTGGTGTATTGCTATTTAGTATGAACAGTTTTGATGGAGCCACTCAATGTGAATCCTGTCGCATGTATGGGATCTTGGAGCAGCTGCCCCAAGGGACCTATCTATGTATGTGTCAGATGTGAGTGGGTTGTCCATTTGAAATCTGAGGGGCAGAATCTGAAGGGGAAACTTGCAACATTGCAGGGCTTGGCAAAATTGGGGGAAATGCAGGTACTGGCAGGGGCCAGTAAGCTGGAAGGTGGAAATGGGGCAGAAAAGAGGGTGAAGGAATTTAGATTTGTAAGGATCACTAGGAGAAGTAGGGGACGGAAGGATAATGCCGCTTCTTCCCAGCTGGTCAATCCCAACAGACTTGCCATGTTAGGTGAAGATGATGAGTACGACAGCTCAGAAGTAGCATGTATGGAGCGGGCCATTCCCTTGAGCACCCAGGGAACTGCCATCTCTAATACAAGGGAGGGAGAACTGGGGGATAGGAAGGATAGGAAGATGGTGGTAGGGGACTCCATTATTACAGAGGTAGATAGGGTAATCTGCCGCCAAAACCCTTCTTGCCGAACAGTGTGTTTCCTGCCTGGTACTAGGGTTTGACATGTGGTGGATCATGTAGCGAGATTATTGGGTGGGGCTGGGAGTGGTCTTAGTTCACGTTGGTGCCAATGACAAAGTTATAGGTGGAGGTCCCCTGTGCATGTTATAAGCAACTGAGAGGACACAATAGGCAGCAACATTTTGGACAGGAAGACAGCTCCTACCCTTCAGTTTCCTGGACTTTGAAGAGGCACTACATGAGAACCATAAGGAGCAGGGATGTAAAGTAAGGATTATTTTAAGTGGGTAGTGGGTTAAATTTTAGTTTGGGGGGTGGAGATGCCCTATAAAAATCCTTACCTTACCTCTCTGCTCCAAATCGTTCTCCTGCAATGTGTACCCAAAATCCTAGAAAGTGAAGAGCAGGAGCCTGACTGGGAGGAAAGCATTTCTGCCTCATACCTGTCCTCTGAGAGGTTTCTGGCTTGCTCACTGCAGCCCTTTACTCCCCTCCCTCTCTGCCTCCCGAGCTCTTTTTGCTGCCCTGTTCCGTGGCATAAATGTTTTTTTCTGTAATGTAGTAGACCCTATCCCACCCCCAACCGCTATATTTGATTGTAAAAAAAATTATCTGAACTGTATTTACTGAACCCCATTCCCCTGGCATTCTGCACTGCCACCAGCCACGTCCGTGATTGACTGCCTCTCAGCCAATCGTGGATGCGGCTGCCGGTGCAGCCCCCTGCCTGCAGTCATGCAAGCAGATGGCCAGGTCTGAACGCCAGGGGAACGAAGCTCAATAAGTACAGTTCAGATTATTTTTTTTACAATCATATATGGCGGTTGGGGGTCGGATAGGGTACACTACATTACAGAATTTTTTTTTTTTACAAAAGGTGGAGATACCCTTTAAAGGAAAGGTATGATGTGATCGGCATAGCAGAAACATGTCTAAATGATTTACATGACTGGACAGTAAATATTGAAGGATACTCCTTATTTAGACATGACAGTGTTAATGAGAAAGGAGGGGGAGTCTGTATGTATGTTAAACAAGAATTGAGGCCAAATTTAAAAGATAAGATAGATGGTGGTATAAACGATAAGGCAGAAACAATATGAGTTGAGCTGTGTGCAGGAAGCAAAAAGGTGGGTAAATTAATTGTTGGGGTATGTTATAAGCCACAAATGCCAGTGAGGAGGTAGAAATGAATCTCCATATGCAGCTGGCAAAAGATGCAGGTATGGGGCATGTTTTGGTTATGGGGGATTAAGGGCACTGCCAGCACCTCAAAAGGTATCAAGTTCTTAAATTTGAGCATTTTCTTCACAGATGGTAGAAGTTCCTACTAGACAGAATGCGTTATTGAATCTGGTGATATTTAATAACACTGAGCTCATTTTGGGGATGAAGGTAATGGGAAGCTTAGGCAATAGTGATCATCATATATTTGTCAGGGGTAAATGCGTACCTGCTTCACGCTCTTGCGACGGGTCCGCCGGCCGACTTCGGGAATCCTAGGCTATCTCTATCGTGGCTGACATCATCTCTTCACATCAAGTCCCTTCATGTGCGAGCACGTCCTCCTCCGCTCACGCGGCACCTCTCTTTATCTCCTCCGCCCAATCTGGGAACTGCAGGAGCGGTTCAAACTATCCTATCCCTGCATCAGACTCAGTCTTTCCATTGGTCCTTCTGCTCTATTTAGGTCCCCTCTCACCATTTTACCTGTTATAGCGTTACGTTGTTTGACTCTTCAGCTTCTGGTTTTCTGGTTTTCTCTGTTACTCTAGTTGTTAATAGTTTTGCTCATCTTGCCCATGTCATTTTCCTTGTCTTGCTCTTTCTCTGTTTATCTTCCAGTTCCTGTGTCAGTTTGGACATCCTGGCTTTCTTGGGTATACCCGGCCTCAGCACCTATACCTTGCGCTCTAAGACCTGGGGGTAAACGTGTACAAGCCCCCTGACAATCGGGGGCTTGTCTATAGGTGAAGAAAGTGGTAATAGATTGGGGTATAGGTGCTGAAGGTATACCCAGGGCTCTGGTCATCACAATAGTGTTATTTAATATAGGTTGCAAAAAACTAAAGTGCACTGGGTTAAAAAAAACTTTTAACTTTAGGAAAGTTCATTTTATGTTGTTAAAGGAATCACTCCTGATTTAGACTGAGGGGATTTGTTCCTAGTGAAAGATATTGAAGAGAAGTGGATTGCTTTTAAAGGGATATTAAACTATTACATTTCTAAATTTATACCTAGGGAACAAGGGTAAAACAAGGGGGAAAAAATTAGGTCCACTCCTGTCTGACTTAATGCCCAGGTAAAAATGGAAATGGAAAAAAGAAAAAGGCTTTAAAATTCTAAAATCAGAGGGAACAGAACAGTCTTACAGGGAGTATAAAAGCTGTAATAAAGAGTGCAAGAAAGCAATTAAACTAGATTATGTGCTTAACTGTTTTTTGTATTCACTACAGAGAATCCTAGTCCTTATAGTAGGGACTGTAATAATATGAAGGGCATAAATGAGGCATAGTCACTCTGGCTGACCGAGGATATTCAGGGAGATTCAATAAAAGTTCTTATCGTTTAAAATGGTGCTAATTTTGCCTCAACCAATTAGATTTTATTTAACATTTCAAAGCTAATATCTGATTGGTTGGGGCAAAATTAGCACTATTTTAAACGATAAGAACTTTTATTGAATAACCCTGATGGTATGGAAACAGAAAATTAGACAAAGTTAAAGGGCATGTCCACCCCCAAAACTATAATCACCCCCACTACTGGCCCCATTGTGTAGTATAGTTTAATCCTTACCTCACATCCCAGCTCCATCTGGTTCTCCTGTAGTCCCACCCCAAAGTCCCAAAAACTGCCCACCAGGAGGATAGCAGAGTCCATATAGGACTCTGCCTCCTACCTGGCTTCCGGGTGAAGTTTGGCATGCGTACTGCAGCCCTTCTCCCCCTCCCTCCCTCTCCCTCCTGATTAGGATCCTCCCCCTAGTGTAAAACCCTTTTGCTATAATAATCCCCCTATCCCCCCAGCCCCAACCTCTATGTTTATTTTATTAGAAAGTGCCCCAAACATTTTACTACCCCCTCTTTGCTCCGCCGCACTGAATGACCGAAGCCGCCGTGATTGGCTGCCGCTCAGCCATCACAGACCGACTGCCGGTCCCCCCCCTCTGCTTGCATTTTCTCGCAAGCAGAGGGCCGCAGTGCGGCGGAGTAAGGGGGAGGTAAGTAAAGTTTGGGGAACTTTCTAATAAAATAAATATAGCGGTTGGGGCTGGGGGAACAGGGGGATTGTTATAGCAAAAATGTATTTCAAGGGTGGACATACCCTTTAAGATGAATAAAGCCCCAGGACGGGATGAAATACATTCTCTGATCTTAAGAGAGCTTAGTCCAGTTTTACAGGAAACCACAGGAGAACAAGTTCAAGCACCTTCTGGACTTTAAAAGCATCAAATTTATTATAAAATCCACCCCTTTTTGTAACTTTTTGCTGTAGTGTAGTTCTCCCTTCCCCAGCCCCAACCACCATATTACTTTTTGAAGAAACTCCCCTGATCATAACTTACCTTACCTAAAAGAACAGAGTTAATGAGGCACAGGATCCCAGAATTAATTTCAAGCAAAACAAGCAATATTTAGCCCGAGTCGGCCCAGGTGCTGGTACTCCATAAAGTGAATATAATGGATAAACAGAGAAAAGACTGAGACTGTTTTTGACTGTTTTTGACTGTGGGACTTTGGAGTTAGGGCTATTTGTGTGCACCGATCACTTTACCTTTATGCTGAGTGGGATACCGTTTTGTTACATGTTTTTAAGATTTTAACTTTGTCTCTGCCCCCTATTTATGTACCCCATTGTGGACCTATATGGTTCTTCAAATAAAGGGTTTTTATTTATATTCAGTAATAATTGAGTGCGGTACTTTCTCTTTTCTCTGTTTATCCAACTTACCTTACCTCTCTCCTCCGACTTTCAGAGGGCTGGACTGGCAGCCTTGACCGTGATTGGCTGCTTCTCAGCCAATCACGGACATGGATTCCGGCTATCCAGAACGCCGGAGGAGAGACAGTAGTAGTAGAGTCCTATATGGACTCTGCCAGGCTCCTGGTGGCCAGTTTTTGGGACTTTGGAGGGGCATTACAGGGCAGCCATTTGGAGCAGGGATGTACAGTAATGATTTTATTACACTACACAGTGGGGCCTGTAGTGGGTAAAATTATAGTTTTGGGGGTGGACATGCCCTTTAAATATGTTAGAATCCATCTACATTCTGGTTGCCTCTAGGGAACTTTGAGTGTTCTGCTCAACCACTCCAATATCTCTAATCAACAGTAAATTGGAAGATCCTGGTAGGAATAATGGACACAAAGTTGTCTGCAAAATGCTATTTATTAACCGCACAAAATGTTTCGGAATCAAAGATCTTTTGCATCCAAAACATGTTGTGCGGTTAATAAATAGCTCTTGGCAGACAACTTTGTGTGTCCATTAATCCTACCAGGATCTTCCAATTTACTGTTGAATTAAGACATCAAATTTATTAGGCAAAGTTTAAAAAGACATAACAGGCTAGAGGTGCCTTATGAGTTTCAGGCATGCGCCCATCATATAATAATATATAATATAATAATGCCCCAGGATGGGATGAAATACATACTCGGATCTTAAAAGAGCTTAGTCCAGTTTTATCTACACCACTGTTCCTTATCTTTTCAGATTCACTTTTGTTGGGTGATGTTCTGCTGGATTGGAAAAATGCCAGTGTAATACCAATATTTAAAATAGGTAGTCATTCCCAGCCTGGTTATATAGACCAGTAAGCCTAACATCAGTGGTAGGGAAGGTGCTGGAAACTTTATTACGGGATCATATCTTTGACTTTGTCTCCAGAACTGATCTTATTAGTAGTGAGTAAGAATTTAGATTTTGGCATAGCCGTGGATGTAGTATACTGGGTTTTGCTAAAGCTTTTGATACTGTGCCACATAGGTGACTAATGTATAAACTGAGGACTGTTGGTCTGGGAAAAACTTTTGTACATGGATAGAGAATTGGTTATTGGATCGCAAACAGAGACCGGTGGCCAATGGAGCCACCACTCAATCTTTGTGGGCCAGGGCATCCTCCATAATGATGCAAGGTGAAGCACATTACAGAGAACCACTCTTTAGGGAGGTAACAGTTTTGATGCAAACATGCCAACATGCTGCATGTAAAAAACACATATATGTCACTTGAAATAACAGGAGAAGACATTACTTACATTGCACAAATAAATGTTTGTCAGCTCTGCAGATAAAAAATCAATGTAATTTACCAGTCACTGTGGGCATCTAATACCAGTTACTGTAGGCATCATTTACCACTCATTGTGGGCATTATTTACCAGTTATGCGCATAAAACCCCTCCTATTTCTGGACACCCCACTTCCGGACAAAGCACCACCCACTTTCAATTATAAAACCACACCCCTTCTGGCAGCGTGGCGAGGGGGGCAGCATTTGGAATTTTTTTCACATTCCAAAAACTCTAGAGACAGCCCTGATGTGGGATAAAGTTCTAAGTTGGGGTGCCTCAGGGTTCTGTACTGGGGCCACTTTAATCTGTTTATAAATGGCTTAGAAAGGGTTTAATGTAAGGTGATGCATTTCGGGTGCCATCTACACCATAAATAACTCTGTGATAAATAAATGAATCTCTAATGAAAAAAGATTTGGGAGTTCTGGTAGATAACAGGCTTAGCTATAGCAAACAATGCCAGACAGCAACGGCTAGAGCTAGAAAAATATTGTCTTGTATAAAGAGGGGAATAGATTCAAGAAAGAAAAATATTATTCTCCCTCTTTACAAGGCACTGGTTAGGCCTTATTTGGAATATGCGGTGCAGTTTTGAAATCCCATATACAAAAAGGGCATCTTGGAAATGTAAGCAGTTCAGAGAAGGGCAACTAAAATAATAAAGGGAATGGAGTGGCTTGACTATGCAGGCAGATTAGACTAGTTAGGGCAGTTTACATTGGAGAAGCGACGTTTGCGCAGGGATATGAGCACTTTATACAAATATATTAATGGGCCATTCAATAAACTCTCTGGTGCATTGTTCACTAATAGGTCATTTTAGAGGACACGTGGATATCCTTTAAGATTGGTAGAAAAGAAGATGCATCTTCAGGTTAGGAAAGGTTTCTTTACAGTGAGAACTGTGGAACTGTCTTCCAGCAGATGTGGTAATGGAAAGTTCATTTTATAGCTTTAAAAGCGGGCTAGATAAGTTTCTAAAACTATAATATATTGAGAATTACTGGTATTAATACATATACTGTAGTTCTGGTTGATCCAGGGATACTTTCCGATTGCGAGTCTATTATAGAAAGAGCCAAAAAACTAAGCACTCACACGTTATATGCAGATATAATTAAGAAAAACAATTACCTGCAAACCAGTTATTATATATAAGCCACTATGTTCACTCACAGGTATAAGCTATAATATTACTTTATTAAGAAATATTAAAATACATTCCTATAATAATCCCCAACCCTAATTAAGACCTAGGTGTAGCAGCACAATCAATATGCAATTGTCATTTGGAGGCAGGAGGCACCCTCCTCTTAAGCTGGTTTTTTTTTTGTCTTCCTCTGGATCAACTGTTAGGTAGGGTTAAATAGGAAGGTGAAAATGTTGGACTAGATGGACCTATGTCTTTATTCAACCTCAATTAATATGCTACTATGTTACTTTTCAACCTGACCCAGACCCTTTTGCCAGAACGGAGGTTCATGAGCATTCAAGGGTAAGACCAGAAGTCTTATCAGGCATCAACTTTAGCCAGCATAATCCGGGCAAATACATGATGCCTTCTCTCTAATTGTTGCCACCTATACTCCCCACTTTACAAGCATGAGTATATGCAGGGTAGCCTTCTTCAGGAACCCCAGTTAATCATTGTATGTGACGATTGGTGGCATAGACGGCAAGTTTTGTTGGCATTTTAGGTTTGGAATAATCTTGAACTAAATCATGTTAAGAGGGATATGATGTAATTCCACAGTGCACCTTACTTTGCCCTACTCCCATGATGCATTTTGTGACAGCTAACAGGGAGCTGGGTAAGGTAAGGTGCTCTCTCGGTAATATCCATAGTAGCACGTAGGTAAATGTGATACCATTAAGAAAAAAATAGTAAGGGAGCACTACTCCCTTGAAAATGCAAAATAGCATTGTTTATTACAATGTTTCAAACTACTCATGCTTCTAAATCTTGGAAAACCCAGAATGATTTAAAAGTTGCAATAAAGAGGGAGATTTTGCAGTTTTATGGCTGCATGGTGTTCCCTTACTTAGTGTTTCTTATTAGATATTCTAGAACACAGGAAATAATCACTGGACTATTTGCGTTAAAATGCATTACAATGTTATACTTTCTATTAGGCTTTTACCGCATTGCCTAGTGTCTCATGGTCCAAAAAACTTTCCGGAAGGACTTTTGTTATTGAACTCACATCATGTATCCTGCATCATTACAGTCCAATTCATATATTAAAAAGATGAGTACTGTAGGATAAGGTGATACCTTTTTATTAAGGACTCACATTTTATTTTTACAGACAAGCTTTCGAGAGATACACTTCTCACTTCCTCAGGTCCACAGTATTAAACACAGAGTACAGCACATCAGCACAGTTTATAGAGTTGCAAGCTTTTTTTTTGGAAATCCTATTATGTAGGGAATGTAAAACAAGGATTAGTATATAGGGTCAACCATAAGAAGTAAAGCAATACAAACAGAAACAATTCATTAAAGGGCAACTGTGGGTTTAAGCAAGTTATGTTAAAATAAAAGCCTGCAGTCTTTACTTTAAAATGAATCCAACCTGGATCACCTCTCTGGCTGCAGCCAGTGAGAAATTATATTATATATAGTGTTCAAACTTACTGCTTCCAGTATCTTGAGTGGCATCACCACTGCTCCTCTCCTGGATCTGAGCATGCTCACCTAAGACTTAATGCTGGGAAAGTACCTGCACAAACTTAAAATAAAAAATGATAGTTGGGGGGCAATTAATTCAGGCAGAGACTCTCCACAAAACTACAAGCTGGTTTAACCAGTAAGTGTTCAGGAAATTCTAAGCCTTCCAGCAATATAAATTCTCACAAGTTATAAATATATATGGGATATTAAATATATGATGGAAGGGCTTTTATTTAGCCACAGTTGCCCTTTTTATAAAAAAAAATATATATACTCGGGCTAAGAGATGAGCATGATTTACAAAATACACTGCTAATTTTTATTGTTCATGTTCATTTGGGAACCAATATGGTGTTTCTAAAGCAAATTACACAATTGTTATGTATTGTACTAGAAAGAAGGGACTAAGTGTTAAATAAATTCTGATTGGTTGGGGCAAAATTAGCACCATTTTACACGATAAGAACCTTTATTGAATCTCCCTGTATATATATGGGTTTGAGATATATATATATATATATATATAAAAATATGGTTAAAAAGGGATACCTTTGGTAACATCGTTTGTGTATAGCTACACAACTCAGAGAGCTGCACACACAGAACAACAGCTTCTATAACAGAGGGAACCAGAAATTTCCCTTAAGGTCTGTAAGACATTACCATTTTCTCCTGGAAGGTTTCAAATATAAACCCTGGAAAGACTATGTTACTATTGGTGACATGAACCACATTTATATACAAATATAAACCCTGGAAAGACTATGGGGCATATTTATAAAGGATTGTCTTTTTCGCCAAATAATTAGCGCAGCACATCGCAGCGAAAATAGCGCCATTTGGGGCTTCGTTTCGCCTTATTTATAAAAAAGTGAAAAAAACACACTTCGCGGCTGAAAAAGGCGAACGGGCGCGATAAAGAGCGAAAAGTATCGCAGCGAAAACTTAACGCATCTAAGAAGACTGCATTGTGAAAACCATTCGAAACCAGAAAAGCCCACTAGAAAATGATGTCAAGTTCAAAATGGCCACCTCACATTTACCAAGAAGTCAGCCATGTCTTATTTAGTCAATCTTCTTAGAATTTCTCAATTGGAATACAATTTTCTTTTGCACTGCACATTCGCCTTTCTAATGCGCGTTCGCCTTTCTAATGCGCGTTCGCCTTTCTAATGTCGCTTTTCCAAGGAATATGTCATTCTAATGCGCGTTCGCCTTTCTAATGCGCGTTCGCCTTTCTAATGCGCGTTCGCCTTTCTAATGCGCGTTCGCTTTTCCAAGGCATATTACCCATTAGAATGCCTTTTCGCTCAAACAATGACTTTTCACCACCTTCAGGGTCGCGCTAATCTTTCACTCTTTTTAACGCAAAAAACACTTTTCGCTCTTTTATAAATCGCTTTATGCCTTTTTGCTCCTTTTTCGCTAAAATTACCATTGCGAAGTTAGGCGAAAAGGGTTTAGCGATAGCTCGCGGAAACGGTTTCGCCATTCGTTAACGCTACCTTTATAAATAGCGTTAACTGTCTTTTTGGCGAAAACCCATGCGAAAAGCGAATGCGAAAACATTTCGCCACTTTTCGCTCTTTTATAAATATGCCCCTAAGTTACTATTGGTGACATGAACCACATTTTTATACAAATATAAACCCTGGAAAGACTATGTTACTATTGGTGATATGAACCACATTTATATACAAATATAAACCCTGGAAAGACTATGCTACTATTGGTGATATGAATCCCATTTATATACAAATATAAACCCTGGAAAGACTATGGTACTATTGGGGATATGAATGACATTTATATATAAACTCTGGAAAGACTATGGAAAGACTGGAAAGACCTGGAAAGACTATGTTACTATTGGTGATATGAATGACATTTATATACAAATATAAACCCTGGAAAGACTATGTTACTATTGGTGATATGAATGACATTTATATACAAAAATAAACCCTGGAAAGACTATGTTACTATTGGTAATATGAATTACATTTATATACAAAGATAAACCCTGGAAAAACAATGTTACTATTGGTGATATGAACCACATTTGCGGTTACTTGCGGTTATTGTCATGCTAATAAATTTAAAGCAGAGCCCCCTGGAATGTGACCACGCCCCCAGATATTGCTGTCACGGCCACACCACCAAACATCAAGGTTACGCTCATACCCCAACCATCATGTCCACGCCCCAAAGATAACTGCTATGCATTGCAACCATGCCCCAAAATGTTATGACCAAGCTACCAGATATTGTGGTCACCCCCACCAAAAAAAACGCAAAAAAAAAAGCATTAAGGTCTGCCCCCAAACATCACAGGAACACCCCCAAACACCACACCCATGCCCCTTAATGGCACAGCCATGCCCATGCTATGAAACAATGTGGCCATGCCCCAAAAAATCACAACCACCAAATGTCACGTCCAAGCCTCCTGCACATCACACCACAATAAACATGTTTTCTGAAAGGCAAATTCCATGTGGCATGCTCACAAGTAGGTTCACCACAACATTTGTATATTTATTCTCCAAGTGGAAAAACTGATAACGTTGTATATAAGGTTTTGCAATTAACATGTGCTATACGTCCCTCAAGCAATGTCACTTCCTTAACCAATAACCAATATTAAATATGACGTACATTACCAACCGTGCACTTCTTTTTCCACCTGTCTCTTCCATCTAAGCCAAACACACACCTGCACGTAAAAAATACTATACACGGGCAACGCCGGGTACAACTGCTAGTATATATGTATGTATATATAGATATATACAAAAACAATGAATGAAAAGCCTTCCAACCACATCCAGTGGATACAGTACACAACTATGAGAAATGCAAAAGTTTGCTAATGGTAATTAAAGTAAAAAAGTCAATTAAAGGGGGGGCGTGGCTTGCATGGAGAGCCGAGCGGTCGCAAGCTAAGTGAGCTCCGCTGACTCTCTGCTTACTAACCGTGATGATCACCACAGACAAGGACTCCAGTACGTTCCCCAGCTAGATCTAATCCTCTGGAACAAGATGACTAAAGGGGGATCCGCAAAAAATAAAAATAAGCCGAACAAACTCACATGTTACTTTCAGGCCGGAGCACAGCAGTCCAGACGGAACAAAGATGGCGCCGACACAGACGACACACTGCTGGAGACGGAGGCTGAATCGATGTCCCAGGCAGGCCTGACACCTAAAAAAACAAAAGAAGACTCAAAGGTTAGTCTGAATCTACACAAAATACAAAGCACACCAACAAAAGAGGACTCATATACTACATTTATGGGCACAACAAACAAAAATAGCTCACTAGATGGGGCTGAACTGGAGGATAATACATGGAGGGACACCCCTCCGAACTCTCAACATGAGGGGGATACCCAATTATAGTTACATAGTAATTAAGGTTGAATAAAGACAGACGTCCATCAAGTCCAACCTATTCACTTTTTTTTTTTTTTTTTTTAACCCTACCTAACAGTTGATCCAGAGGAAGGCAAAAAACCCCAGCTAAAAAGGGGGGGAAAATTCCTTCCTGACTCCAAACGGCAATCGGAAAGTATCAACCAGATCTATATGCATTATACAGATTTATATGCAATATACAAATGAATGTTTTAATACATTCCCAGGACTCGATCTGCCCATAACCCTCACTATTTTGAAAGAATTGTTTGTATCACAACACAAAGCCCTAATAACTGACTTTTCCTCACTGATAAAAGATGTTAAAGCTGACATAGTATCTATTGGGGAAAGAACAAACTACATAGAGAATAAATTCGGTGAATACGTCCAATTCTATAATGACCTGGTGGATTCACATACTAATCTCTTAGACACTGTATCTAATTTGCAAAATAAAATCACAGACCTCGAAAATAGATCCCGCAGAAATAATTTGAAAATAAGGGGGATCCCTGAATCTGTACGAAACGATTAACTAATGAGCTACACACAAGATTTGTTTAAATCTCTGCTGCCTGAGGCAACAGAAATTGACCTAGTAGTCGATCGCATACACAGACTACCTAAGTCCAAAGCAGCCCCCTACAGTGCACCCCGGGACACTATACTCAGAATGCACTTCTTCCAGATAAAAGACAAATTGGTTAAAGAAATGAGGTCTACTAAATCTTTACCACAAGAATACCAAAATCTACAATTTTTGGCTGATTTGGCGCCAACAACCATACTGCAGAGGAAACAATTCTCTGAAATAACAAATATACTAAGGTCAAGAAAGATAAGATACGTCTGGGGTTTCCCTCTTCGCCTTAATATCTTCTACGGAGACTCACAACATACTGTAACATCATTAGATGAAGCATCAACCTTATTAAAAAAATGGGGAATATGGAGATCTGACTCTAAAACACTTAACACCTCCCCACATCATAACATCTCACCAAAAAAACTAAACAAGGATTGGAAATATGGAAACACATCCTCCGAAAATCATAGAGGTTAATATAGATAAAGACTGGAAAATAACAAAAGAAATAAAACTATTCCATTGAAGACATACCCACTGGATTTGCTAGCCCTGGGAAAATGCAAAAATTAAAGACGAACTCTCAACCCTCTACTGTTAATAAGGGGGAACAAGTCCGAAAACAACTCAAGAAACACAAAGACTATCATTAAATACCCCTTCATACCAACTCAGGTTTACCCTTGTTCCTGAACCGAATGTAATAACCTTAAAACTAAAGTCTGTTTCAGTATAATGTTTTTTTGTTTTTTTTCTCTCTCTCTCTAATGTGTAATGCAAACCACAGAGAAACTAGTGAATGTACTACTTAATGTACAGGGGAAAAGTAGTGAATGTATTACTTAATGTGCCTTAAAAATATTATTATACCACTATAAAGAGAAAAGAGGGAGAAGGGAGAGAAGGGTGAGGGGAAGGGGGGATATCAAAAGGGAAATGAGGGGAAGAAATTGTAATCGTTTTTTTTTTTATTGCAAGGAATGGGAAGGGAGGGAAGGGAAAAAAGAAAGAGAAAAAGGAAAATAATAGGAAAACAGATACTAGAAAATGGTAAGCAAAGTATAATGCTCCAAACTTACCACACAAAAAGTGGTTAAACTTAATGTTTTTATGTTAAATGTTGTAATGCTGATGTTGAAAGTTGGTTTAACTTGTGTTTATATTTTATTGACCTATACACACCTCTGTTATAAAATAGATAATGCAAAAAAATGTTTATGCACTACTCTTCTATACAATCAATCTTATGCATACCTAAACAAAAAAAGGCACAACTCTCAAATCATAACTTATATACAATATTAGAGGACTAAACTCTCCACAATAGAGGTACAACACATGGAAAGAAATTGCAAACACCAAAGCTGAAATCATTTGCCTACAGGAAACTCATTTACAATCACCACACTCACACCTGTTTCACCATAAAAAATATTCAAGAATATACCACTCTACTCACGAGAAAAAAAAGAGAGGTACCTGCATCATAATTAAAGACTCCATAGCCTTCCAAGAAAATCAAGTAACAACAGACAAATCAGGAAGATTTGTAATACTAGACTGCAACATTAATAACAAACGATTCACAATAGTAAACCTATATGCACCCAACACAGGACAAACCAAATTCATCAAAAAAATAATTAACAAAGTTAAAAAACAACCACACCCAAACTTAATAATATGTGGTGACTTTAATCTAACTCTTGATAATCAAATAGATACATCATGCAAACAAAAAAGAAACCCAGACAATTCACTAAAAAACATCCTTAAAACAAAAGATCTATACGATTCATGGAGATCACTTCACCCCCTAGACCAAGACTTCACCATATATTCTAAAACACACAATACTTTCTCTAGAATCGATATGATATTACTAGATAAATAGCTCGGTATGGAATGCCCACAAGGCATATATGAGAGGCACTCATAAAATAGCATCGACACTCAAGAAGAAAACAATAGCACATAGAACAGAAATTTGCAATCAAATAAGATCCTTAGAAGAAACTCATAAAATCACTCCAACAACTGAAATACTCCAACAATTACAAAAACTAAATTTACAATTACACCAATATAACATGCACGAATTTGACAAATTCACTCGTAGACTGAAACTAAACTATTACTCACAAGGCCCGAAAGCAAACAAACTCCTAGCAAATAAATTTAAAAACCACATAACCAAAACAAAAATCTCCTTTATACAAGATGAAAAAAAGGGTAAACTATATAACCCCCAAGATATAGCAAATTTATTTGCAAATTACTATTCTAAACTCTACAACCTCAATAAGGACCCCAATACAACACAACCCAATAAAGAAAATATAAATTCATTTCTAAATGCCTTAAATCTCAAAGCACTAACTCACAACTACAGAACCTCAGTAACCCTATTCAAAAATCAGAAATCAACAAAGCCATATTTGCCCTTCCAAATAACAAAACACCAGGCCAAGATGGTTTTATCAACGAATACTATAAAACATATCTAGACACGTTATCCCCATACCTACTAAGAGTATACAATAACGCAATTGAGAAAGGAGAATTCCCAGTTGAAATGACACAAGCCATCATTATCCCAATACCAAAGCAAGATAAAGAACCCACCAAAACCTCAAACTTTAGACCTATCTCATTATTAAACACAGACCTAAAAATTTATGCAAAAATTCTAGCCACAAGATTACAACCATACTTACCAAAATTAATATCATCAGACCAGGTAGGATTTATCCAGGGAAGACAACCTGGAGACAACACAAGAAAAATAATAAACATAATAGACTGGGCAAATAACAAAAATATCTCAACTATCATACTTACCCTAGATGCCGAAAAGGCCTTCGATCGGATTAACTGGACATACTTAGACATTATTTTAGACAAATATAATATAACAGGATGGTTGAAAAGGGCGATCATGATATTATATGCAAACCCAACAGCGAAAGTACATATTGCAAATATGCTATCTAATTCATTTAGCGCTACCAACGGAACAAGACAAGGCTGCCCTCTCTCCCCATTAATATTCAACCTAGCAATTGAGCCATTAGCAGAAACAATACGTACTAACCAATATATCAAAGGAATTAAAATAGGAGAGACAGAGCACAAAATCGGCTTATATGCTGATGACATCATCCTCTCAATCTCTAAACCGCTTACCTCCCTTCCACATTTACAAAACATATTACGGCAATTCAGCCATATTTCTTACTATAAAATTAATGAAACAAAATCCTCAATCCTGCCCATTAAAATATCAAATACACTACAAATATTCCTAAAAGCTAAATATGCTTATAAGTGGGAATTAGATAGTACAACTTATTTGGGAATTTAATTAACCAATCACTCCTCGAAACTATACCAACATAACTTTGAACCTATATTAGCAGAAACTCAAAAGACTTTATCACACTGGACACCCAAATACCTTTCATGGCTCAATAAAACCACCATCCTAAAAATGATCCTACTACCCAAATTACTCTATAAATTTAGAACCATACCAATCCAAATCCCAAACACCTTCTTTCAAACACTAAACAAAACGATAAATAACTTTATGTGGACTAAAAAGAAAACACGCATAAATAACATATCCATGACTAAAACAAAAAAAGCAGGAGGAATTGCCTTCCCACATTTTAGAGATTATTATCTAGCAGCAATAATGGATCAAGCCAGATTTTATTGGGCACCAAAAGACGAACAGAAAAAATGGGTGGATATAGAAGAAAATAAAATTAATAATAAAAACCTACCAGCCTTACTTGGAGCTTTGGCATTCAATCCAAAATTACCATGCTTTCCTTTAACTTCAATAGAAACCACCCTGAGGATATGGAAAGAAGTAATCAACTCACATGATCTCAGGATCCCCCTTACACAACTTATAACAATAGACAGCCTAATATACAATATACCGAATTTGAATACCAAAGACTGGAACAAAATTAGCCCAATATTTATCTCAGACTTAATCAAAAATGATAAGTTCCTAACATTTGAAGAATTTCAAAAAAAATTCAATATACAGAAGTCAGAATGGCTAAAATATAACCAAATAATAAGTTTCATCCAAAATAAAATAACATTGGAAGCGGAACCCAACAATACCCTACTAGATTCTACCAACCCAGAAAACAGGAAAAAATCAATATCTATAATCTACCAATTACTACATCAAAAAAATGAATTCACACTATTACCATGCATGAACAAATGGGAACAAGAGCTACACAAAAACATTAACCCAGACCAGTGGAAAGACTCACTATATATCCCATTTAAAATGACTAGATCCATCTCATTATGGGAAACTGACAGAAAAATATTTTATAGATTCTACCTAACCCCATACGAAATATCCAAATGGCTCCATTCATACTCCCCCCAATGTTGGAGGAATAGTTCCTCTATAGGATCCTTTGAACACATATGGTGGTCTTGTCCAAAAATTAGGAAATGTTGGTATAGGTTATATAAATTTTTGTACAACCTTTTGGGAGTACAAATCCTACCTCAACCCACTTTAGCCTTGTTAAACATAGGCCTAAATTAATTCCCGGAAAATATGGCAACAATTATCTACCATGCACTTATGGCTATGAAACGCCTGATAATTAAATATTGGAGAACGGAGAAAGTTCTGAAAATGGAAGAAATTCTACCTCTATTAACTTACTATATGACATATGAAAAAGCATATGCAATTACCCAACAAAAATTTCCAACATTCTACAGGAAATGGGAAGCATGGTATATAGATAATAGAGCAATGTAACAGCAACAAAAATCTATATCTACAAACTTAGAAAATTCCTTTCAAGATATACCATATAAACAAAATCTGGATCTTCAACAAAACTAATTGAATATATATGATTTTATGCCAAACAAATGCTAAATTGTAATTGTGTGTATAAGATTTATCCCTTAAAGGGCATGTCCACCCCCAAAACTATAATCCCCCCCAGTAATGGCCCCACCATGTAGTGTAGTGTAATCCTTACCTCACATCCCAGCTCCATAGGGTTTCCTGTAGACCCCCCCTAAAGTCCCAAAACAGTCCACCAGGAGGCTAGCAGGGCTCTGCCTGCTACCTTGCCTCCGGTAGATATTTGTCATGCGTACTGCAGGCTTCTCCCCCCCCCTCCTCCCCCTCCCTCTCCCTCCCTCTCCCTCCCTCTCCCTCCGTTCTACTCTCCCTCCCCCTAGCGTAAAATCCTTTATATGCTGCTCCCCCATGCCTGGTAGCCCCAACCGCATGATTAGTATTTTGCAAAAGCTCCCCAACCTCTTACTTACCTCTCCTCTTTCCTCCGCTGCACTGAATGACCGGCAGCCGCGTCTCGATTGCCTGCCGCTCAGCCAATCACAGACGCGACTGCCGGTCCCGCCCCTCTGCTTGCATTCTCGCAAGCAGAGGGCCGGCAGTGCAGTGGAGGAACGAGGGAGGTAAGTAAGAGTTTGGGGGGCTTTTGCAAAATACTAATCATGCGGTTGGGGCTACCAGACATGGGGGAGCAGCATATCAAAAGTTATTTTTAAGGGTGGACATGCCCTTTAAGAACAAAAATGTAATGTTATATTTACTTTGAAAATTGAAAACCCAATAAAAATGAATGGTATAAAAAAAAGTAAATTAAAGTAAAAAAGGTTAGAAGTTAGGACCTTCCAGACTGGGGTTACCTTTATGTGGTTGGAAGGCTTTTCATTCATGTGATCACAGTAATGTATACTAAAACCCCTTTGTTTATAAAGTATGCCAGTGTGCAGATAATATGATATTGTATGGAGCCTAGGAATGTGCATTGATTATCTTTTCTATGTTTGTATAGATCAGTAGCACTTTGAAGACGTTTTGCTAGTTATCCGACTGGCTTTCTCAATTCAGAATGACTTGTAGAAGAATCTGTAGCAATTATGTACCCTGGAAAGTCCCAATTAGCATATCACAGCCAGGTGTTAAGGGCGTGATTGGATAGTGGCTAAGAGGTGTTATAGCAATAGGTATATAGTAAGGTGTCAAAAGGTGTCAAAACAGCATTGTACATGGCAGACAGTTGGTGTCGGAGGGTTCGACCCCTTACTCTGGGCATTCCTATAACACCTCTTAGCTACTATCCAATCACGCCCTTAACACTTGGCTGTGATATGCTAATTGGGATTTTCCAGGGTACATAATTGCCACAGATTCTTGTACAAGTCATTCTGAATTGAGAAAGCCAGTTGGATGACTAGCAACGTCTTCAAGAACCAAACTTCAAGTCCAGTTGATCTAATTGAATACAACAGATATGTAATATGCCTTGTCTTTGTCTTCTCTGTTACCGGTATACATTAATGTCCATAGAATGTCCTTCTTTTAATCGCCAAGGGTGACGTTGTTAACCAATTTGCGATTACAAAACAAGAGGTAACATGTATAACTAATAACAATATATTTACTGGTCAAGAACAGATATACTGGTCTATACTGGGGTAACATGTATTGCCAATAGCAACGTATTTATTACATGTTGCACCGTATAATCTAATTCCAGGGCACCTTATAATATCACAGTACGCATATAGTAAACAGGGGTTTTAGTTTAAAATGTTTGATTATAAAAATGAAAAGCCTTCCAACCACGTCAAGGTAACCGCAGTCCTAACTATTTACTTTGGGTCATTTTCTTTTCTCACTCCCCCTTCTTGTTTTAACTTTTTTTCCCTTTGTACAAATGATTTGGCCAGATCAGTAGCACTAGCATATGTAGTTGTAGGCTAAATGCTCGTACACACGTGACGCACGATGTGTACGTATGAAGCGCCTACACACGGTCCGATTATCGCCCGAAACGTTCGTACGTACACATCGTGTGCTCACATTCGTCTTTGGAATGCCAATCACCAGCTAGTTTTCATATTGCTGAACATTTTAACATAATACCATTATATTTCAATCAGTACTCTGCACAGATATTCCAGTTCATTGTGTGGAAACAATTGTGATTTATGGTTGTTTATTCTTTGCTTGTAGATTTCTATGATTTTTACGTTTCACATTGTTACATGCTTTAGAAGTAGCATTGTTCCAACCAGAGCTCACGTTCACAGACTAGTAATTTAAATAGATTTTTTAATATTCAAAATCATGCAGGTACTGTCATTTTTATTATTTGGTATAACAATGGTAAAATGGAGGTTTTTCGGAAATGCATTTAACATGTTATCCTCTTGGTGGCAGGAAAGAATAAGCAATTGTTTTTCTACCGCTCATGTTTTTGTTGTTTTGAGACTCACAAAAGGCTATCCCTGTAATAACTGTGAATGTATCCACAATAATAACAGTAAACGTGTCATTGTAAAAAAGGGTATTAAAAATAAAATAACTTTTATAAAACATAAGGCACTAGAGATGAAAGTCTTATTTTATGATTACAGGCTACTGGAAGTAATTTCGTTTTAATTTTGATCTGCAGAATATGAAACATTGCAAACCTAATGTATTTTGCCTTTATAGCAACCCCCCCCACACACACAAAAGTATAGTCATTCACCAGTATTCATCTTTGTAACAAATACACACGTTACAAAAAAACAAAACAAAAAATGTTAACAATGCAAAATTGAAAACTGAAGTATTCACTCGTATCATATTTGTAGCATATTGATTGGAGGAGCTCTCCACCAATCAGAATGTGAGTAATAGCATTTCCGCAGGCAAGAAGACACAAGAATTGGAAAATCTTCTTTATGGTGGGGTTGAAAATCTTTGATAGCAAGAAAAAGAAGAGGTGGCACTTTTCTAACAGGAATTAAGGGTAGGAATTGTGTAAAAATATTTTTCTTACTTTGGTGCAATCCACACACGGTGGATCATATTAATATACCATCTAAAGCTAGTAAATAAAAGAAAAGGCTGCCATGGTAGGGTAATTCCTAATCTGCCTAAGTTACATTTCCACAGTTTAAACTTGTAGACTGAGCCTCACATATACAATATTTCCCATGTTATAGATTGAATTATTGTAAAGTAATATATTCAATGCTCATAATAAAATACAGTATTACTATTTTAAATACAGTAAACTTTAAGACTGTAAGAATAGATAATAAATAAATCAAATGTTGCATTTAATTCATCAACGTAAAACCATTTTTTCCCCAAATCACCATATATGTAAAAAACACTTCAATACAAAACAATCAATGTATTATACTGCATATATTTGGTACCATATACCTAATTATCCTGTGATAAAATACTATTAAAAGGGGCTTTACATTTCAGGCGCTGCTTATATTGTGTGCTGCTTGTCTGCCTTCTACCCATTGTGTGGTGGAATCCACAATTGTTTCGTACATGTCATCTAAGTTTCGTGTAGCTGCTAAATCCAAACGTAACATAAACAGATATCCTAAGTACAAGACTTAACTGAATCTCTTTTTTGCCAAAATGTTGAGCCACAATTTTAACCGTTTGACCCTGTTTTGTTTGAGTGAACATTATTTCCTTTATTTTCCAACACCCTATTTTAATTTCTTTGTATACATGTCTCCTATTTTAAACTTTAAAACTTAATCTTCAAGTAAATTTTCCAAATCCGTGTTCTATTTTTAGAACCGCATACAATAAATTATCCTGCATGTTTTCTCCTTATTTGTCTTCTACATACCCTTTGTTCGCCATAACTATCCTGACTAAGGATGCAGATTGCCAATCAGCTTTGGTGGTGCACAGTAGAGCATACTGAGCGACCAAACAATATAAGACACTGTAAAAAAGAAGAAGCAACATACGGAAAAAGCCTTAAGCTGGGTACACACAGTATCAATAAATCCCCGATACCGTCGGATCCTACAGTACCGGGGCTTTATCGCTACTGTGTGTACCTTCGTTTTCCAAATGAGTGCGCAGTCGCCGAACGATTGGGTCGGCCGACCGCTTGTTCAGAAAGACCAAACATTTCGGTTGGCCGCGCTAGAATCCCTATAGAGCTATGATGTGTATACGGAGAACGCTCAGGACTGTGTATGCCGATCGTTGAAAGATCTTGCAGATCCTGCCTGTCATCTTTCACTGATCTGTACTGTGTACCCAGCTTAAGAAAGGAACCTACAGCAGTATATCATTGATTTAGTAATACTGAAGGCTGTGAGACATCCATTCCATGTACTTATATAATTCCAAGAAGTTGCATATTTCAATCACTTTCTATAATAAAATGTCAGTAAAATCTTATTGTCAATAGGAAGGGGATTGTGGACTCTATATACCTACTTTTATACTTGTTTTCCAGCTAGTTATTTGGCATTCAATGGTCTTCCTTAATTTTCCTTTTGTTCCAGAACATTTTCTTTTTCCTTAATATCTGAGATGGTTAAAGCTCTTTATAATAAAATAAACTTTTAAAAAACAAAAGAACACGTTTCAGCATTCTCTCTTTCTTAAAGTTTCTGCCCCCCCCCTTCTTCGCAAAATCCCGTCATTATCGAAATCTTCACCTATATCACAGGTAATTGGGATGCCCTTTGTTGAGATTGAAGGAAATGGTGGCTGACAGATGTGTCCTTTGAGGTAATGTAGTTGTTGTGGCTGAAAAATGTCACATGTCCATCAGAAATGTTCCTTTACTAATATGTAATAATAATAACTTCTTTCTGGTGAGGTAGGAAATAAAAAAAAAATAGGTATCATCGGTTTGCATTAAAGGGGGAATGATTTTTTTGTTAGTCCAATAAAGTATTAATTGTGATTGACTTGGTTTTGCAGTTATTTGTAGAATCTTCCACCTCCCAAAGGTATGAGATCCCTGCATTTCTAGATTTGTTAGCCATTGTTAAAAACGTGTAAAAAATGAAACCTGTGTCTAAAATATGGTTAAAGGGCATGTCCACCCCCAAAACTGAAATTTAACCCCATACTGGCCCCACTGTGTTGTGTACAAAAATCCTTACCTTAAATCTCTGCTCCAAACGGTTCTCCGGCTATGCCCCTCCAAAGCCTGGAAAACTGCAGTGTAGAAGCTCCCAGTGACCCATCCTGCGCTTGTCTCTGCCTCAACCTCGACAAGGTTTGAGGCCTGTGCAGGAGAGTCCTCCCCCCCTCCCTCTCCCTCCCGTTTTTCTCTCCCTCCCCTAGCTCTAAACCCCTTGTATACAATGTAGGTATTGGTCCCCCAGCCCCAACCACCTTAATAGAATTTAGAGAAAGTCCCCCGATAGTTACTTACCTTACCTCTCTCCCCCGGCGTTCTGAGCAGCCAGCAACTGCGTCCCTGATTGGCTGCCTCTCAGCCAATCAGGGACGTGACTGCCGGTCCCGCCCCCTGCTTGCAGTTCTGTGCCGGGGAATGCGGTGGAGGAGAGAGGTAAGGTAAATTAAGATCGTGGGACTTTCTCAAATTTCTATTATGGCGGTTGCGGCTGGGGGACCAATACCTACATTATATAAAAAGTTGTAAAAAGGGTTGGACATGCACTTTAATTCAAATAATATCTACAGTATGTATCTTATGCATCCCTATATAGAAAGAGGACATCCTTCAAAAAATGTTATGTTCCCGGCAGCTCTTGCCAGCCAGTAGGTGTTAAGGTGATACTCACCTTTTCCCCGATCCACTGCAGCATAGTACCCAGGGTGAGGACCTAAAGTCCTCACCCTGGATACTTTCCTTAACTCCTGCACTACTTAATGCAAATCTGCTTTGGCGATCGGCACTGTTCTACCTCTCTTCTACTGTCAGTGACAGTAGCGGGGCAGCCAATTGGAAGACACGCCTCCTTGCAGAGTGTATCTTCCTATTGGCTGCAATCGTGATCTGTCACTGAAGCAGGAAGAGCGGAGGAATGGAGCAATCGCCGAAGCAGATTTGCAGTAATTAGTGCAGGAGTTAGGGAAAGTACCCAGGTCCTCACCCTGGGTACCATGCTGCCATGGAGGAAGAGGAGCGAGGGTGAGGTGAGTACAATTGTCATTTAATGTTTGACATAAAAAAAAGTTTCCCAGTTGTAATCCAACAGAAGTATGAAGATTGCAGAAAAAAAAGGATTATTGAAGGGTTCTTTATTCAAAAAAAAAAGAAAACCTTTATGGCAAAATGAACATCTTCTTTTGGTAAGTACCTGACTATCTGACTAACTGGGTGGATGCACATTGCTCAAATTATGACCACTATATATACAGACATGACCACTGTTTTGTGTTTTGCCTGTGATTTCACTTTAGGTTTAATTTAAATTTTCTTTTGAAATGTATTATAATCTATGGGGGAGATGCAATAAATTTCCCTATCAAAACTTACCTACACTTTGGTAAGTTATTTGTCATTACATTGTGTGAATGCAAGCGGTAAGATGCGATTGTTTGCATGGCTTTAAAGCCACAATTGAAAAGGCTTTCATTTTCATGCAAAACTAATGCAAAATGAGTACAGGCTCTAACCCAATAGTGTGGGTTTTACAGTTATCTTGCTATATATATACATGCAAAGACAACGTTTCGGCTGTTTATCTTGGGCCTTTCTCAAGCCAACTGAGACAAAGGGCCAAAACGTTGCATTTGCATGTTTTAATAAATTATTGTTTGCAAGACCCTGGAGTGCACCGTGAATTTCTACTGTTGCTATACTATCTGTTGCACACCCAGGCAAGGAAAAGTAGCCTGAAGTGAGTTCCTGTATTCCCTTTATATATATAATAGCAAAAGTGTCCCCGTTGGTGCACTGGTAAACTGTTACTCAGACAGTCACCAGCTTCCAGGGGAACCAAATAGGATAACCCTGAGAGTAGACACAGGCAATCCTGACACAGGGTCTTATACACAGGGTCTCATACACAGGATTATACACAGGATCTTGTACACAGGGTCTTATACACAGGATCTTATACACAGGATCTTGTACACAGGATCTTATACACAGTATCATGTACACAGGGTCTTATTCACAGGGTCTTATACACAGGGTCTTGTACACAGGGTCTTGTACACAGGGTCTTATACACAGGACCTTATACACAGGATCTTGTACACAGGATCTTGTACACAGGGTCTTATACATAGGGTCTTATACACAGTATCTTGTACACAGGATCGTATACACAGGATCTTATACACAGGGTCTTATACACAGGATCTTGTACACAGGGTCTTAAACACACCACAATCTACAAAGCACACACCACAATCTACTTTCACTTTCTCTCCTCCTAGCCATAGAGAGCAGGGATGTCTTGTCTTTTATCACTCACTGAGACCACCTGCAGGCTGGAGGTGGTATATAAGGAGCCTTGGTGTATATGTCCATTACAATACACATCACATCCTGTGTAGCAGACAGAAACTTTGGATTACAATTCCTTTCACATGGAGCAGACACAGGGGTGTGGTTTAACTTCCCACTTTGATCATTCCATGTTCAAATAGGGATCTCAGCTCTGTAAGTAAGTTTATGTATTTTGTATATTTTGTCTTGTTCCTAATATAAGTCAGTGCTATACTTTATATACATTTACTGCATAAAATTTGTATTGGGAACTATGAAACGGGACAGAAAATTTCTGTACAAATGGTTAAATGTGTAAATAGAAGATTTTGGAGAAGTAGTACGGAAGAAGAAACTTCCAAAAATCTAGAATTTATCCCATATACAGTGAGCAATATCAAAATAAAAGTGTAAAAACCGTATATGTTTACTGTATGTTTAATAAAGCTAATATCTGTCCATCAAACTGTCACAGTATTTAACTAAAATGTTAGATGGTCAAGTCTCCATTGTCTCCTAAATGTGCATTTCAATAATTTGCTTCTTTTGCGGCCGTATAAACAGACCTATTTTTGTTGCTCTGTAAGATTGTTCCCATAAAAGAAAGCGAAATTGGGAGCTACTGTAGGTTGGGCACTGTAAGAATTACAGTGGGCCATATTCATAAAGGCACGGTATCGCTTTTTAGTGATACCGCGCCTTTAACGATGATTCATTTACCAATAATAAATCTATGATAATGTGATCGTAGATTTATGATCCCCATAAAATGTCATTGTGCTAGTTTACTACCGCATGGTATTCTATGACCGATTGTTCAGTGTAAATGTACAACTGTAGCCGTACATTATCGATAACACACGGTTTCGCTAAATTGTGATACTGCATGTTTTTGAATAGGGCCCTTTGTTCTAGTAATTGCCAATCCAATAAGCAGCCCGAGTTTGAGAATAAATTTTGAACCTGATTTTCATATTTAGAGATAGAGGTGTTGTTGGGAAGGCTAGCTAAGGAGACCTTAGATTAAAGGATAAATGGAGGTTTAAAGGGTCAGTGTGACCATTAAATAGCTTTAGTATTGAGGCTAATGTTAAATGATTTAACTGAAATATCCTTTTTGTATTATTCACCAGCAACATTTACTGAAAGACACATATAGTTTGTGATTATAACAAAGGCTAGGATCATTCCTTACCACCCTTTTATTGTTAAGCATTAAATTCCATTTTATTGGTAGTATTTAATACAGCCAAGATAATGTTAGTCAGTTTAATTGTTTCTACATTGCAGGTCTCCCACTGGTTGAATTAAATTATCTGAGGTGTTGGCCAAAGATGTACAGAAAGTAAACAACTTCTAACTGTAACTGTATCTGGATCAGGGGGAATGAGGTTCCAAGGATGAGGGGCTGTGCAGTAGAGTAACTCATGTTAAAGGCCACTGCTTGTTTTAGGATTACTTGTTTACATTTCAAACATCTAAAGGGAGGTAAAAGTCACACTTACATTCACAGTTACCTTCTGTTTGGACAAAAACATCGGGTGCTGGAGCTCCAAAGTTTGCAGATCCTGATGGGAATTGTTGAGAATGTGTGTAGCCTTTACTGTAAGGTTAGTGCCACTTTGATGGAGTTTTGCAAAATAAGGAAGAGCAACCAAATGGCATTGCATCAGGTGTGCTGCTCCATTTAAAATGGTTCATGCCCCGGGCCTGCTTCTAGGGTGAGGGGTGTGTGATGTGGATGTTTATGGGGACCAAGATGGGGGTGGGTGGGATCCGACAGTTTTGCTAGTGGCAGGCCCCATAAAATGGATAGAAAACCCATGCAGTGTGGATTTTACACTCATTTTTACTATACTGAAATATATTGCATCTCACCCATAATACCTTGCATAGTTACTTTTGTTGCTTGTAGCAAAGGAGTGAAAAATTGTATAGAAATCTGAGAAATGACACGGGAACAGGTATCAATGGCCTTTTTTGGAAATTCCTTTACAAGTACTGTGATTGATTAATATAAAAGCACTGTGATCAATACCATTTTGCCGGCGAAGTGTTGCAGTGAAAAGGTTTTTCGCAATATTAGCTTAACAATAGGCCTATACTTGGTGAACTAAGTGAATGTTATTAGAAAGTAGCTAGAATTCCCACCATATGCTTCACAAAGTTATATGAAATCAAAACTTTGCCAAATAAGGGGGAGATAAACCAAAGGGGGCAATAAACCAAAAATTGGTTAAACCCACGCTACACAATGTATTCAGGTTAGCGCTGGTTTAACTTTGTGGGGCCTGTGCTGTTTTTTTACTACTTTGTAGCATGAAGTTGAATGGAATCGTTAGACTGGTGCAATTTACCTGGGTTTGTGATGACCCAGAAGGTATCAGGAGCACCGAGGTAAATATTACATCTCCTTGTAAATAAACTTCAATAAAAGGCAAAGCAGTTAAAGCAATGCTGGCTAATGGCTTGGCTGGAAGCTGACTAATGTACTGGCTGGCAAGCTGGCTATTAAAATCCACACACTTTGGCAATATACATCACTGCATGCCTCTCCCTGTACCTATACTCCAGATAAAAAGCCTCTAAAACACTGTTTTTTATGGGGTCCAGGGATGTATCTGCAGGAGTCTGGGCCCCTGGGCAAAACTGGAGGCCGGGCCCCTGACACACACCCCTCCGCTCTCCAGAAGATGTGCAATCAGCTGATTGTGCGTATATTTCCTTTATATACGTGATCAGCTGTTTAAAAACAGCTGATTGCACATCTTTTGGAGGGTATCACGGGCCCTGTAACCTGACAGGTCCCCCCACAGTCACAGGTCCTGCAGGCCCTGAAGATATGCCAATGCAGGGGTCTAATTGTTATGCAGAACACTATGCAATAGAAAAAAATGCAAACCACCAGTAACATTTTGTGAATTTCAATGTTTTTGTGAAACTGTGTCGCTGCAAATCCAACTTGTCAATTTCTAATTTTAAGATTCCATAAATCTAGTGTTAAAATTAGAAAAAAGCCTTTGGTTTGTATGTGTAGTTTGTGTACTGCCAGCTGAGAAATGAAATATTTAGTAGGCATCTAAATGGAGAATGTGCTTATCTCTGTTCTTCTACATAGCATTGATAGTGAGTATAGCCAGACAGGGCTCTCCTTTCCTAAATTGACAAAATTGACCAAAATCGGTCAAGAAGGAATACTATACTATACTATACCTACAACAGGCAAGTCGACCCTGTATATACAAGTCTACAAAGGTCTTTATTAAATTGGATTATTGAATGTATCTATCCTTCAAAATCAATTAATCTGTTAAATCAGGAATGCCCTACCTGTGGTCCTTAAGATGTTTGCAAACAACAACTTCCAGGATTCTGTAGCCAGGGAATGCTGGGTGTTGTAATTTGCAAACGTGCAAATAGCATGCTTTCATTGTTCTTCAATATGCCACACCATACTCCACCAAAGTCCCACATCCATTATAAATATTTCGTATAACAATAGACTTCATCACTAAAAAAGGAACCCAAGTTAAACCTCTATTTATACCCCTAGCCTATTTAACCTTTGGTTCCTAAAACAGTAAAAGGAATTGTGGGTAATCATTTCACTATTATCAGTAATTGTATGTTGCTTTATTTTTCTTTTAGTTTTTCTTTTTTTTGTATGAAGCCAGTCAAGTGTTTAGGAAATCTTACTGGTAAGATGCACAGCAGTAATGCTTCAGAATTAAAATCATTTGCACCAATGATCCTTTAATCTGCAGTCTTTGTGTTAGAAATCTTTCAGCTAATCAGAAACGGGCATAAATACATATCAATGAGTGTTTTTGTTTCATCCAATTTGACTATCCTAAAATAACTCCAGAAATGCTTTTCATTTTGACTTGGATAGTAAAATCCATTTTATTTAGATGTTGTTTATATTCATATAATATCTTCATCATCAGTAATCCTAAATGAAATCCCATTATTTTTTTTAAGGTTATTTCATTGAAACGGTAATTAGGACCCTGGCAATATTTAATGCAGTTTATATGCAGTGAATGATTTCATGGTCGCTGGAAATTCTTTTTCTCCCTTGCTCTCCCCCTAGCACAGCCATCGGTTTAATCTAAAGCTGAATTCTCAGCTCTGTGTGATACTCAAAGGATATAATATAACATGTCATGTCATTTTTATTTTTGACAAAGCAATTTACCATTGAGATTAAAGAAATACATTCTTATAGAATGGCGAAATCTGTTAAAAAAACTAAAAAAAACTACGATATTAAAAAAAAAGGGGGGGGGGGCACCAAAGAAAAAGATTGCATTAACACGTATAATTTGAATGGAATTATAAAAATTTGCTTTTGCGTTTCCAATCCTGAGATTATATTATAGAAACTAATGCTGTTGTTTTTTATTTTCTGTATTCACAATGAAGAGAAACAGCCAGACAGCAATCTGAAGACTAAAGTGCCATTTCCCCCATTGCTTTTTCAGAACTACAATCACCGTATGACCTGGATATAACCTCATTTTAGATGGGTAGGGGGAGTGAAAGGGCAGTTAAGACAATAGAAAGCATACACTCTATTTTTTGAGTGAACTGCGGTGGAAAGAAAAAAAAAAAACATTAAATTATATGGGCTAAAACAAGATTGAAGCCCATTTGAGTTGTGAACTATGAGACATATTTGAATTAAAGTCTTCAATCTGCGGTGCATTAATCCAATCATAAATGTAGACCATTACCTGAAAATGATTAGATTGCTAAAGGGTGCCAACTGAAAGATACTTATCCATTATGCGCATGGTGGGCTGATCAGTTATACTGTACGATGCACAGGGAATTTTGTCATTCAAATGCACATAACTGTTTGTATTAAACATTTCTGGAATCGGAGATTTGCGTTCACCTAAGAAGGGGGGGATTTAGCAGCAAGTCGGAATTCTTAACATTTTTTAACATTCGTAATGAAACGTTAGTAACACATAAATCTCAATAGATGTTTTTTTCCCCTTAGAGATAATGAAATCAAAAGGCAATTTAGAAACACGGTTAAAGGACAGATATGTATGTTTTTAGCTGCCTAAAGATACTGAATAATGAAACCTATGAAAAAGATGCGACAAAGGTTTAAAGGAGAGCTGTAAAGCCTCATACACACGTGCGATTCCATGGGCCAAACCACGATGCATGATGTGCATGCATGGCTGTTTTGGGCGATAATCATGTCGGGTATGTACACTTTGTCGGGCAAAACGGACGCTCGGTCGGGGCACGTTGATGATCCCCCTGGCACGATTATCGTCCAAAACAGCTTATCTTACACTGTGCGTCGCAGGTTGGCATCAGAAATATAATAATTTTTAAAATATTTTTATCAATTAAGCCACCTGCTGCATTTAAATTAGTAGGAAATTTTAAAAAATGAAAGGGTTTGTCCACCCCTAATAATTTATTATGTTATTCAGGACCCCCCAAAACCCCAGCCCCAAACCAAGTTTTGCTTAAAAGTTTTAATAATGCACCCAGAGTGAGAAATGATACATACAGCCTCCATGATACACCACCCTCCCTGCTACTTCCTAGTAAGGCCGTCAGCCATGGTCATTACCGGACAAGCCTCTTCTTTTCGCCAACCTTTGAATGTTTCTTTTTTGCCAACCCTCGAATGTTTAGTTCGTTTTTGCTAGCCCTAGAATGTATCGTTCACTAACCCTCAAAAGTATCATTCGGTTCAGACCTAACTATACACCTAAAGACAAGCATGATGTCAGCAACTACAAAGGTAGGCTCTGGAGGGGCTTAGGGGAAAAAATATGGCAAATGTATTTTAAAGCTGCAGCTTCCAATTGAGCATGACATAAGTTTACAGTGCACTAATCCTTTAAAGGATCCTTTAAACTCCACTGGGTGGAGTCAACTAATTATTAAAGGAAACCTAAAGCCTCGGGACAACACTCTTTTAGAAGGAAGAGCACCATAATCTAAAAGCAGAAATCTATGTCTCACCTCTCATTTTGATATCGTTGTTGGGAGAATGACCTTTCTAACTGGGGTTTGTGTTTTATTGCAGAATATCACACCCACTAGTAGCCTCTAGCCAATCCCTTTACAGGACAGATTAGGAAAAGGAAAATGTGACTGAGGTCAGGGGTGTGGTCAGTCACTGTACAAACAGTTATTTCAACTAGTTTTTCAGGGGGGTTATTTACTTTAAGGCAATTTACTGTAGGATAATTTTTTAGTTTATTGGTGTTTTAGAGGGGATATTTTCAGATTCTGGAGTGTCAACATTTGGGTTTAGTTCTCCTTTAAAGGGTTACTGTAGTAACAACAACATCACCCCCATTACATGTCCACACTTCCAGCAGCTGAAATCGCTTACTCAGATTTACAGCTGTGCTGCCCTCCATTCGATATCACACAGCAAAGATGAGTGCTAAAAGGCCGCCTCCTAGAGGGCCCAGTTCCCTGATTAACATATCACTTGTCATTGGCTGGTGGGAATGTCTATTACAACCTCTCTCCTCCTCCTCTGCCAGTCAAACAAACTTGAACTGTTCGGTTGCTAGGATGTACAGCCTAGATAATCAAGCTGATCAAGGGTGGGTGGAGGAGTGTTTTCTCACATGCTAGTTTTGAGTGACATTTACAGGCAGACAGAATTGTTGCACCCCCTTCACAGCATGAATTGAAGTGAATTGAAGGCAGAGAGAAGCTCGAAATCAGGTAAAAAATCTATGGGGAGGGCTGCATACCATTACTCTTTTGAAAGCAGTTTTTTTAAAAAAATGCATTGAGGCAATACAGTTACCCTTTAAGGTAAATTGACAGTATTTTTGAAATTTACTTTTTTACATAGTTTTGAAGATATTTACCTTATCTTTATGTGTGATATGGTAGCAGCATCACCAGATCCCCTGCACTTCCTGCTTCCTGCTCTGATACCATGTGACAGTCCCTCTTCCCTGTGTCTCCCCCTGGCCCCTCCCCTTGCAGTCCCCTTGAAACCCCCTGTGGCCCCTCTTACTCCTCCTTCAGTCACTGTAACTTGATCTCTTCCTGGTTTCTTCGAATTTTTCCTGCACTGAGCATGTGCCAACTGCAGATAATAAGTAGTAATTACTATCTGTGACCGCAGATTCAGAACCATCCACCCCTAACTTTCTGATCAGGAATTTCTTCATATCTTGGGCTGTGCAGCATGTGGAGATGTGGTTGATGGCTCATTTTTCATATAAAATTTTCATATAAAATTAACTTTTTTGGAGACCTTTAACATTAATCATGATTAAAAGACAAGGCCTTCTACAGACCCCCAATGTAGCCGCATGTAACTTGGGTCTATAGATAGTTTTACCTTCATTACCATTAAATGTGTTTAGCCGAGTCTGCAACACACAATACAATAATGCGGCCCGACCGACCGACATTTCAATGTTTAGGTTAGTCAGGCCGAATTATTGTCTGGTGGCTTTTTGCGGCCGCGACCGATCGGCGACTGTTTGTGTGTCCGAATGGGATGAATGAAGGATCGGACAGGTTGGAAAATCACAACCGATCGCACGGTCCTCTATGGACGACATGATCGTTTGCTCCTAACTGTCGAATGTGGCTGCTTTTGCCGCGAACGTCAGTCCATCCTCCTGGAAGACCGGTCGAAAGCATCGAACGGTATATGTATATGTAGCTCTATTTTTTTGCACGAAAATTAACTCCTTTTCAATTGTGTCTTTAAAGTCAAGCAAAAGCTAACTGCTAGCGTTTTCTCAATGTATTAAGATTAGCAAAGTGGTTAATACATTGCAGGAAGTGCAGGTAGGTTATGAATGCAAAATTTATTGCATCTCCCCCTTGTGCCTAGAACTTTAGGGCATAGACCAGATAAGAGTGGGAGCTCCCCACGCTCCAGTTTTAAGCAATATCGTGGCATTAGTAAAGGGATGGTTATTGAACCTCAAGACTAAATTAAAAGGCAAGTCCAGCCTAAAAATAAGTAACTTTTAAAATGATTTTTACCCCCAAAACCTCACTTTCACAACGTTCCTAAAGATCAATGATGTCCCAGAGCTTAATTCCTGACCTGCTGTTCCACGCCCCCTCTTTCAAGCTTATTGCGAGCAAAAACAGGAGCAGGGGACTTTTGTGCTGACAGCCACTTCTCTTCCTGGTCGTGGCTGTTTGGCGATTGCGCCCTAACTGACAGCCACAACCAGGAAATAGAGAGGCTGTCAGCACCAGCCGCGGAGTACAAGCGGCGAGGGTCCGGGTCAGATAAGTAAGTTCTGGGAGAACTTTGAAGTTTAGGAACCCCACAAAAGTGAGGTTTTGGGGGGTAATAATCATTTTAAAATTACTTTTATTTAGGCTGGACATTCCCTTTAAGATACAAGCTATAAAATGCTATCTGCAAGTAATATTACATTTACTACTGTGTAAAAGATCTTATATATGCCTTCTATATAGTTATTTCATTTTGTGTTTGATAGACTATGAAAAGACCTACGAGTGCGCATACAATTCTCTAGATTGTTAGCTCTATGGGGCAGGGACCTCCATTCCTCTTGGGGCAAGGCTCTAGCACTTATATATATGAGAACTATTGCAAATACGAGAAAAATTGGGAAAAAACATAAAATGTGTAATATGAAAAGTAATAGTTACAGTGACCGAGAGCAGTAGTTCTAGAAATAGTAATAAAACCCAGTTGGTAAAGTACAGAATAAAAAAGTGTATTAGGCACAAAGAACCCATTAATGTTAAATAAAAAGACATTAAAATTCATTGAGAACTTCTATGATCTTGTAGGAGTAGGAACCTTCAGGCAAGTTCTAAACTTCAGCTTTGCAGCTTTAATGGTATTGTATTAATTGTTAGTCAAGGTTGCAGCTTCTCATGACTTCTAATAATCTTCTATCACACAGTTAGGGGTATCTTATGTCTTGTGTTATCATATTAACAATGTTTTTTTATGCCTATTTAATTTTCAGCTGTGTGACACTTGTAATACGTAAGAGCCACACCATTTCCTCCAGTTCTTGACAGTGTTCATCCAAACTGTAATTTTTGTAAATTAGATTTCTAATTAAGTTTCTTTTTCCTGGTAGCTTGGAAAATGCAGTACTAATTTATTGATTTTTTTATTGAGTTTTCTTGTATATATGGTTGATAGATGTTAAACCCAACTTCATCGGCAATTCTAAACCCGCTGTTTCTTTAAAGCTCCATGGGTTATTATAAAATTACAGCCATGTTCATACATTTATGGCCACAATCATACATTTATGACAGTGGTTGTACAATAGTAGTAGTAAACCTTTCTGCTGCTGCTGTGCACGGCAAAGGTACGGAGCAGCAGTAGACTGTTGAGCGAAAGAGCTGGTTAGTACAAGTAGGTAAGTTTTAGTTTGGGGGGTGGACATGCTCCCCCTCATATCCTCTGAAATTATCTGTTGGTGAACAATGCTCTAGAGAGTTAATAATATACTTGTATAAAGTGATCACATACCCACAAGCGCAGCTTCTCCAGTATTAAAAGGCCTAACTTATTTACTCTGTCTGCATAGTCAAGCCCCTCCATTCTACTTATTAATTTAGTTGCTTTTCTCTAAACTCTTTCTATTTACAAGATGTCCTTTTAATATGCATGAGTTTAAAACTGCACCACATATTCCAAATTAGGCCTTACCAGTGCTTTGTTAAGAGGGAGATTATTTTTTTTCTACCTTGAATCTATTCCCCTCTTTATTCAAGACAATATCTAGCTAGCTCTCGCTGTCACTTGGGGGTTGTTAGATGGCAGTAAGGTCGTACGTGTGTACGAAGCTTAAGTTTGTTACCACAAAGCCTTTTATAGTATAGGCAGCACAGGGACTGTTAAAACCTAAATGCAGCACCTTAAATGTATCAACAATTAACCTTATGCACTACTTTGCTGCCTGATAGATTAGCACAAACTACTGGTGCCCAAATAATGGCTAAACAGTAAATTATCTCTTTACAGCAACTACAGTAAAAGCAAAGAATGTACCAGATTCTTATTATTTGTGTTATGAGTACAGTATATATAACAAGATATGGTTGTGAAACAAGATATAACCAGTCAAAATGTCTATATAGAATATAATAAAACATCCATTGTAATGAGAACTGTGGCTAAGGTAAACCGGGAACTAAGATAGTAAGCTTCTGTTTACTGAGAAATCTGCAAGAACAGCAAGAAACTAAACTTAACCCAAAAGCATGAAATTAATATAATATGGTGGCAAAATACAAAATGGATTCCATAAAGCTATGTAAACATAAGATATCTTAACACTGCCCATTCCGACAATCTATTTAGGTCCGCCTGCAACAATTGCACATCATCTGTAGTTTCCAAAGCCCTACATGTGTCATCAGCAAACACATAGACCTTTTAATTTATAAACAGATTAAATAGAAATAATAATAAATAGAAATTACCCCAGTACAGAACCCTGAGGCACCCACTTAGAACTTAAAGGGTTATTCAATAAAAGTTCTTATTGTTAAAAATGGTGCTAATTTTGCCCCAACCAATCAGATGTTAGCTTTCAAAAGTTAAACAATATATGATTGGTTGGGACAAAATTTGCACCATTTTTAACAATAAGAACTGTTATTGAATCTCCCTGTAATTAGTCCACATAGATGAGGTTCTATTGACAACTGTGATTTATTAATCAATTCTCAATCCTTGTACAAATGTGTTTTTTTAATGCCAACAGACCTTAGTTTATACATAAGTAAGTCGCCTATGTGGCACAGTATTAAAAGCCTTGCCAAAATCTAAGTATACTACATCCACAGCTATGCCACAGCCTAAATTCTTACTCCCATCTTCATAAAAAGCAAGCAAGATAATTTTTAAAAGTCTTATTCTCATGAATCCATGCTGATTACATTTTATTTCATTAGAGATATATTTATATATCTATTATTTCTATTTGTATAAATTATGTATTATGATGATTTGATGACCGAGAAAGAAAAATAATATACAACCAAAATGTTATGTATAAAAAGGTTAATAAACACTGTTCTATAGTGTATACAGAGTAGGGGGTTTAGCTCATTTGCCTTCCAGAAGCATCTATAATAATTTTTGCCCATTCATTTAATCTACCCCTCAACCTATCAGTTGTATTTTTGGCACACATACTGCCAATGAATTCACTGACATTCAGCATAGATAAAATGTAAAAATGTTTATATTGTTAGATACTGAACTTTCAAACATGTAACATACAGTAATATGAATTGTCCTCTGTTAGACACAGCTATAGTGAACCCATGGAGAGCTAAAATTCTTATTATTACTTAAGAAAAAAAATATTTTTAAGTACAGTGTTGTTTTATTTTACTTTGTGGCATGTTTCAAATATAAAATAAGTATTAAAAATAAAACTTTTGCAGGAAATATGAAAAAAAACCCTGTTAAGATTCTGCACCTGAAATGACCTACAATTGAATCTGACCTTGCAAACCCTATTTGCAAAGGCACTACTGTTTACAGGACTTTGTAGACTAATACCTTGCAGGTAAAATCTCAGGAAGAAGTATTCTGCAGCTTATTTCATAGTTTCCCCTTGGTAAGAACATCATCTGGGGATAATAAGGCTGGTCAAAGAATGACTCCAACTAGTAAGTTAACTCCTTGTCCAAGTAAAATGTTTGTGATGGGGTTAGGTTGTTTTATGTTTTATACTAAGAGAATCTTGCAGTGCATATTACAACTTCTTAAAAATCCAAGCTAGAACCAGCACTGGCAGATCTGATCCCTAAGCAAGCCAGAGGGGAACCTGTACAAACTTTTGATTGTTGATTGAAGCAATTCTTTGTGGGCTTCTTCAGCCGCCAGTTATCTAGTGTGTGTACAAGGCCCATTGGTGGGCAAAGGGATGGAACAGCTGCAGACTATATGAGGATGATTTTCCTGAAATCCATTTTAATGCTATTGCAACAAACACCTTGGCTCCATCTCTCCGACTTCTATGACAAATCCAAAAGTTAAACGAAACCAGCAGTTGACAGTAATTCAAACTTTCAACATTTTTAAACATGTTAATCCTAAAAGCCTTTTACAGTAAAAGTATACAGATCTTTAATTAGTTGCTCCAACTAAGACATCTTATTTGGAAAAATGATTAAGACAGTTCTAAATCATCATTCAGGTCTGTATATTAGTCTTCATACATTACAGTGGGTAAATGTAATAAAGACAGATCAGCGAATCCATTATAATTATTCATTGGCAATGATATAATTTACTACATGCTTACCCAGAACAAATTAATGTATGCAATTGAAAAGTAATTTTAGCCTTCCAAATAATTAGTTATGAGAAATAGTCATTTAAATAAGATGTACTAATTTAAGGTTTTAATTCTCATTCATTATTTATAAGTTCACATAAGCATACTGGATTAAAAGAAAACTGATTGCTGTTGTTAAGTATGTTTTTTAATCTGCTTTAATGGTGAATGCGTACAGCAACTGCTAGGATGAAAAATGCCTGAAAAGCCTTTTAGGTTTAAAATGACGGAATATAGCATAAGCAAGTGAATAAATCACATTCACATTTTTTATCTTTTGTCCCATGCTCCTCTTTGCCTATAGCTTTTTGAACCCCATTAAAATGTTTCCCAATTTTTTTTGTATCAAATATTTGCAAACAGAGAAAAGGGAAGTATTCCCACTAGTATAGTATAGTATAGTATAATATAGTATAAAAAAGTATAGTATAGTATAGTATAATATAGTATAGTATAGTATAGTATAGTATAATATAGTATAGTATAGTATAGTATAGTATTTGAGGTTGAATAAAGACATATGTCCATCCAGTCCAACCCATCTAGCAATATCCTCATTTCCTGCCTAACTGTTGATCCAGAGGAAGGCAAAAAACCCCACCAAATTTATGAAGGAGAAAAAATTCCTTCCTGACTCCAAGTGGCAATCGGAAATTTCCCTGGATCAACTTTACTTTATGAATCAATACCAGTAACTTGATCAATAACTTTTTTTTAAATTCACTATGACAACACTATGACAATACCAGGAATGGCTTGGTGTGCAGACTGGATACAAGTTTTCAGCAGATTGTGAAAGTTTATGTTGTCTAGCTTTTTTCTAGCTTTGGTAGGTCACCTTCTGATTGGGCTGGCAGCAGGGGTAGCTGGTCTGCTTGTTTGCCAGCTCCCTCTGTTAACTGGTGTTTTGGGGCTGGCACAGCATACAGAGCTGGTTGACATCAACTTTTATCTTTAGCAAAAACTCCTCTCTTTTATTTTTTTTTTTAAAGAAGATTCAGGGAGATTGATCCAGAGCAACTATCACTCTATGTAGATCAGCTGTCTGTTCAATATTGTGTGTGCGGCTCTGGGTGAGTGCCCAACAGGATTTTACCCATGCATGACTTTAAACGCCAACTATTTATGACAGACGTATAAACTCCCTCTACTTTTACATTGGTGCAATGCTGACCAATACCCATAAAGCATATTGGGCATTGGTTGGGTCCGTGTATCAACAGATACACATACAATCATAATTGCAGGTGTATGGCCTCCTTAAAGGGGAATTTGGGTCTCCATACAGGTGACCTTTATTAAAAAGGGAACACAACTACATTTAAAATGATTCCAGGATCATGCTGCAGTCTATCCAAAGTAAAAGCAGTGTATATGGTGTTTTTTCCTGGTAGTCCCCACTTGCTAAGACAGAGCATCATCAGATGCATCAAAGTTCTAAATAATTTTTAAAGCTAGCCACAAGCCTGAAAATATTTTTTCTTTCTCCCTAAGGTGTCTATAGGTAGAGGAAAGGACAGAGAATGCTTTCAGATCTGTAACTACCTTAAGAGAAGATTGATTTTTCGGAGTTGGGATTACGAAACAGTCTGGAAAGTGTAAATTTATAAGCATATATCTTAAGATCCAGAGAAGCTAGAGACACCATCAATAAAGGGCACTTGTATGGAGACACAGTTACCTTTTAAGTCAACATTCCAGGGTGCTACATTGCTTCATTTGTCTTGTTTATTAGTTACTTAGAATTCCATTTATTCTGTTTGTATTTTATCAAGATTAGGCAGATTATGAGCAAAACTCAAAGCACGAAGGTGATGTTCTTACTAACAACCAGTCCCTTGTAGTCTTCTGCACATTTGTGCTCTTCACCATTTGTCCCTACCATGATAACTTACCCTTTTGATCTGGCAATGGGTTGTATTTAGTGAAGTCAAATAATACTGAACCTAGAAAGTGTATCATTTGAAAGCGATTTCTTGTTTTGTAAAGTGTTAAAGTACTTTTTTAAGCCAAATTCCTTTAATATACATTATGGCACCAGAAAAGGGTGATTTTAGCCATAATATAGAAGTATAAAACAGAACAAAATTACGGAATAACGTCAAAATATCAATAAAATGAACAAGGCTTGTAATATTATAATAGCTTTTAGTTTCCTACACAAAATCACTGTATATTGTTTTTAGATATATCATTGGGAAAAATCTGAAATATAGTTACATGTACTGTAATCTGCATGTCATACTTCTTATACTGATTATACATTACATTTTACAATGTGAAAAACATTATTAAGATGATATTCGAAAAAGAACAATATATTTTCTATGTATCATCATTAACTATTATTTCTGTTCTTTTCTAAAATGTATTTGATTGATACATTGATTTGGCTTCCCAATGTACATTGCTCCTAGGCAGATTCAAACATTATTTATTTTTATTAGTTTATAATATGTCAATTTGTCTTGTTTATCTGTCACCGTCCTCAAACATACATCAATCAAAAATAGAGCAATAAGGACACTAACCAGATATAATTATTGTAGGGCTTGCCCCCTTTAAAAATTAATAGAATTAAAGTAATCTAATGTTTGGCTCAGGTCAAACAACATTTTGTTTTAATAACTAAATACAGTAAAATTAAAATCCTAAACTTTTTACAAATCTTCTTGTACATTATATTTTATATTTAACAGATGGAAAAAGCAGTATTCAATATGCAGTGGCTATTCTACATTTTTATGAATAAAATATAATGATACACAAGTGAATCAGATATTAGACAAGATTAGAAGTGGCTTTAAAATACTGTATAAAATGTATAATACTATTATAATACGATTCTAATTTGCATCTGTTTTACTTTTCATTAAAAAAAAATAAAACCTTTTTTTACAAAAGAAAATGCCAAAACTGATTCAAATAAATTTGACGTTTATTTACAGCCATAAATATATAATTAGCTTAACTTTTGGTTAATTTTATTGTATTAAAAATTGTCACTACTTTTACCTTGTAATAAAATTATTCACAATCTAAAGTTTATATTTAATTTCATTTTCTATATTCTGTGAATGCATCAACAAAATATAATAAATTCACAGTTTTAATGAAATTGGTGATAACAATTATTGTACGCACATCATTTATTAATATATATATCGTGGCAGCTGGGTGCTACCGTACTGTAGTATAATATATATAGTAATAATAATTATCATAACAATAACATCATCCTTAATAACTTACTAGAGATGTCCGAAACTCACCAGTTTCATTCCGTTTTCGGATTCCCGGATCTCGGGAAAATCCTGAAGATGCGAAAATCCAAAAACGGAATACATTTTCGATTATTAACGAATGTTCGAGGCTATTTTCGATAATTTTTGGAAAAATCACTGAACATTCGATAATAATCGAAAATGCGCCCAAAATCCGTCCTCTAGTCAATGTTTTACAGGTCACTCAAGACAAGTGAATGAGCCTGATCTAATTCTAAACACCTGGGAAGTTGTTAAACTACTAGTTGATAAGTTCTATTACTGTTTTACCATCCAACGGAAGGGATGGCAATATTGGGAGATCACTAGGCAACAGATAAAGTTTATTGAAATGTAAAATATACTATAAGTCATCTGATGTGTTTCCTGTCTTGTGATTCTCTCACAGACTCATTCATCCTGAGTAAGTGTTGCAAGTCATGAAGCTATCAAGTGATCATGCTTGCTTGTAATATATTTAAAATTTCAACAAAAGTTGCTTGATTTGTTTTTTTTCTATATGTCTCAGTTTTGTTTATATCATAAAGTGGCCTAAGACAATTTTCTTTTAGACCCTATTTAATCTGTTTATGCAGCAGATCAGTCTGCAATCAAACATTTCGGAAAACGCAATCATTTCCTAGGTCCTGAATTAGATGCAACATTTCAAATCTTTTCTTCTAGGATGTTAAACAGTTAGACATTAAAGCCAATTAAACATTCGAAAAGACAAACACCTAATAGGCCTCACCTGAGCTACATTGCCCGGATAGCACTTTCTGATCGGCATTACCCCTGTAATGTCACACGTACAGGTATCGGTCCATGCAGACAAGCACTAGTGTATGGGCATCATAAGCCTTATACGCATGTTAGATATATCCCAAACGTTACTGCACTATGAGGAGGGGGTGCAATTAGTGTTCCAGCTGGACGGTATGTACGACCTAACTGTGGTACCAAACGGTAGTTAGCACAGTCAGAAGTTACTGTAGGTAAGTGGGAAACAAAGCTGAGAAAACTGGTCATTCATAAAACCAATAAAGGTGCCAAACCTGCATGTACCTTTGGGCAATCTGTCAGTCTTTCTTGCTACTGAATTGCAGTCTTAGGCTCCATAAAAATGCTCTTGTGAATCTAATCAGTACAGACGACTGCAGGAATAATAGACTATACCAGGGAAACACCTTTCTACTCTTGTTAATTTCAAATATCTATCTACCTATCTATATGTCTAATATCTATCTATCTATCTATCTTATCATCTATCTATCTACCATCTATCTATCTATCTAACTACCTATCTATATGTCTAATATCTATCTATCTATCTAGTTATCTTATCATCTATCTATCTACCATCTATCTATCTATCTATCTATCTACCTATCTATATGTCTAATATCTATCTATCTATCTAGTTATCTTATCATCTATCTATCTACCATCTATCTATCTATCTATCTATCTATCTATCTATCTACCTATCTATATGTCTAATATCTATCTATCTATCTTATCATCTATCTATCTACCATCTATCTATCTATCTATCTATCTATCTATATGTCTAATATATATCTATCTTATCATCTATCTATCTACCATCTATCTATCTATCTACCTATCTATATGTCTAATATCTATCTATCTATCTTATCATCTATCTATCTACCATCTATCTATCTATCTATCTATCTATCTACCTATCTATATGTCTAATATCTATCTATCTTATCATCTATCTATCTAACCATCTATCTATCTATCTATCTATATGTCTAATATCTATCTATCTTATCATCTATCTATCTACCATCTATCTATCTACTACTACCTATCTATATGTCTAATATCTATCTATCTATCATCTTATCATCTATCTATCTACCATCTATCTATCTATCTACCTATCTATATGTCTAATATCTATCTATCTATCTTATCATCTATCTATCTACCATCTCT
>CM033474.1:232886287-232918787 GCA_019447015.1 Hymenochirus boettgeri | reverse complement strand
CAAGTGCAGATAAAAACATTTTATGTCAATTATATCCTAAGCACCACCTTTAAAAAGGTTGTTGAATTCTTACCAATCTCGGCAAAGATTGAGAGACTGGACATTAGTAGACTCCAACCCCTATCTATAACTATAAAGCCCCGATACCCTCGGATCCATTGGAAATAATTCACTCTCACAGCAATTAGTTTCCTATCAGTGCAGCCCTGCCGGTGTTATTTATTAAGAGCACCCCCCAATGAGCAGATGATCTGGGCACCCAATCCATATAGCTAGTGTGACATACTGCCTATGTCTGTGATCACCTTACGCTGACCCTAAACTACAGTATATAGACATTTGATTCTGCCTCCTATGGATCAACATTTTGGCAGGAATGTGGGTATTGCTGAGTAGGTTGGACTAGATGGGCGTATGTCTTTATTCAGCCTCAAATCCTTTCTATACTATACAACATACTATACATTATATACTATACTATACCTTACTATATACAATACTATACAACATAACATACAATACTATAATCACTATCTGATTGTTTATGATAGACTTTAATCACAGAGTCTATCAAATGAGTTTTACCTTCCGATAATATTTAATATTTTGCAATTATTAATTATATTATTTACTTATTTTTGCTACTTAATATTTCATTTTCTAAAAAAGTGTACACATGATAGTCAGCTTAAAAAAATGAAACTTTATGTATATATACTTCTAGAGGATTGCCATTAACTTATCAAGTCACAGTGATGTAAATTACTGCTTTTTATAGAGGGAATATTCTGACATCAGTATTCAGTACGCAGTTGGTTAAATGGAAGTACAAGAATAAAAATTGACACTGAAATGTGTATACATATGGATGGGTTCATGGCTGGTGTACCTTGTAAGTGTTAATAATAGATTCTGCATTAATAGAAACCAATATATTTTTTAATAAGGTTCACATTCCTTGGATCACAAAAGAGAAGTAAAAGAATGGAGACGAATATAAGGGGCAAGCTCTACGTTGACAGCCTGTTTAATTGCTAGGGTAAAATGTTAAATACAGAAACGAACCAAGAAAAAAAACCATAATAAACCATGTATTCATTGATGCTATATTTTAAAAGGGCATAGATTTTCTCTCCTAAAAGTATATATTGCAAAATTTCCATATATTGAATATTTATTGATAAATTCCGCTGTGCGTGTTAAATACTCTACACATTTGGGGCTATCATGCATGAGCCCCCACTATTTCTAACTGTGCCTTGATCTTCATTCCCTTTCCTATATTCAAGACTAGTAGGTAATAGTTAACCTTGATGGGGAAAATAGTGATCTCACATGCATGGAGCAGAAGTCATGCAAACAGAATAGTCCAGTGGACTGTTTCAATTCAGATGCCTGAATATAAATTCAAATCGTAATATAGGATATATCTTGGGGTGTCCCTATACTTTACACAGTCTATCTACTATACACTCACTATTATGTATTGTTAGGAGGTTGTAAGGGATATGTGTTAAACACTAATACAGAATGCAAGGCGGTAATACAGATATTTTTGCAAGTATAGAAACCAAATTAAGTCTAAATATGTGCTATAGACTTTCTGATGGTAACAGGTAGATTATTTTCTTCTGTAAAGTTTAATAAAAGTATTTCTTCTTCTTGGTGTAATAACCTCCTAGGTACAAAATATAGCTAAATGTACCTAGATTTCTTGTGTATGCCATTGTGGCTCACCATTCTAACACATGGAAAAAACAGCCCTGAGGTCATGGTTCTAATCCCAGATTTCCTCTTTTATGTTGTTTTATACTGTTCCTAGCAAAAGATAAATTGTTTTTAGATATACTAATTGCTATGTGGCAGCTCTGTTGGGATAGTGGTTATAGCTTGCTTTTAACAAGACAAAGAACATAAGGTTGAAGGTTCATTTATCCAGACATTTATTTTTTAATGAAATGTTATATACTCATACTAGCCAAGAAATACACTGCAAAGGTTACTTTTTTGTATGAAAAGCAAAGGATAATCATTGTGAGAGAGAGAAACTTTTAAATATGTTTACATAAAAACTGCATTGAATTCTTAGTTCTGTGTTAGGGAGAGGGTTGATGTCTATGCTGTTATATGATTATCATTCAGCTTCAAGAGCAGACTGCAACTTCCTTGTTTTGATCTGTTGAGCACTACAGAGAGTTTACCGCTTAACTGTGAGTCACCCAGCTAAGGTAGATTATGGGAGCTAACATCTAGTACCCACGGTTAATTTCATAAATCACCCAGCAGCCACACGCAAAGGGGAGGTAGGACATATCTTGTATGTTTGTGAATGTGTTTATTTCTTTTGGACAATGTTGTCTGGAGACTTTAGTTCCCATATAACTTTTTCTACATTTCTGCAGTTCTGCCAACTGGTTTAGCCAATGATTGTGCCCTGATAAAGCTTCATTAACAGGATCAGGGCATCTCTCCAGTACAATTAAGTATATTTATACCTTAATTGTCGGCTGAGAAGCAGATGTTCTTCACTGAACCATTTAGTGGTCCATCGGACAGACCACTTATTGAAGTTTAGAGCACAATCCACTTATGCCATATTAGATTGATGGCTGTAAAACGGGTTGATAGAGATTGTCAGACTGACGGTCTAATGATTGCTCCTTACATGTCACGTGTACATTTATCAATCTGATTGTAAGACCTATAATCAAAAGTATTATCATTTTTATATTTTCAGACCTAAAAGTATTATATTTACTGACTAGATTTAGTGCAAATCTCAGAAGAACAGGTTAGCAAGATAAGCAACCTGAAGGTCTTATAACAACCCCCACGGTAGCACTCATAAGATTTTCAATACAATACTAACAACAATTAACTCAAGCACTTTTTTTTCTGAAGGAAACATTTGCTCTGATGAATGCCTGTGAGTCATGAAACACATTAGGGAATGAGCATGTTGTCTCTCTTGCTTTATGCATATATTACAATAATAGGTCAAGTTTCCTAATGTTTGTTGAGATACAGCAGATCCCTTTGTGAGAAGATATACAATATGCTTTTAAATCAACCAGGCTCCATTTTGGTCATGGGTAATTAGGTTTTGCACTCCAGTATTATAGGTGATTACAATACCCTGTTTTTTCTTATATAGACTTATAATTTTTAGGAATTTAAAATTATATTTGCTCTGTAAATTTCATTAAACTCTAAATGTAGGGGTTCTACATTCTTAAACAGGGCTTATTTAATATGCTCAATATTTGTCTGTTCTATTAATCTCAGCCACAAATTAATGGTCTACTGATGATGATATCTGATTGGTAGGGTTCAGAAACTTATTAGCCCAGGCAAACTTTGTACTCTATCTTATCATCTATCTATCTACCATCTATCTATCTATCTATCTATATGTCTAATATCTATCTATCTTATCATCTATCTATCTACCATCTATCTATCTATCTATCTACCTATCTATATGTCTAATATCTATCTATCTATCTATCTTATCATCTATCTATCTACCATCTATCTATCTATCTACCTATCTATATGTCTAATATCTATCTATCTATCTTATCATCTATCTATCTACCATCTATCTATCTATCTATCTATCTATCATCTATCTATCTATCTATATGTCTAATATCTATCTATCTATATGTCTAATATCTATCTATCTATCTGTCTAATATCTATCTATCTATCTATCTATCTTATTATCTATATATCTATCTACCATCTATCTATTTATCTATCTATCTATCTATCTATCTAATATCTATCTATCTATCTATCTATCTATCTATCTATCTATCTAATATCTATCTATATATCTATCTAATATCTATCTATCTATCTATCTATCTATCTATCTATCTATCTATCTATCTATCTATCTAATCTATCTATCTATCTAATATATATCTATCATCTATATATCTATCTATCTAATATCTATCTATCTATCTATCTATCTATCTATCTATCTAATATCTATCTATCTATCTATCTATCTATCTATCATCTACTGTATCTATCTATCTATCTATCTATCTATCTATCTATCATCTATCTATCTATCTATCTATCTATCTATCTATCGAGTAAGAATTTAGATTCAGGCACAGCAGTGTATGTGGTATACTTGGATTTTTCAAAAGCTTTTGATACTGTGCCACATAGTTGACTAATGTATAAACTGAGGACTGTTGGCCTAAAAGAAAACATTTGTTTATGGATAGAGAATTGGTTATTGGATCGCAAACAGAGAGTGGTGGTAAATGGAGCTATATCCATATGAGCTAAAGTTCTAAGTGGGGTGCCTCAGGGTTCTGTACTGGGGCCACTTATTTTTAATCTGTTTATAAATGACTTAGAAGGGGGAATTGAGAGCAAGGTCTATGTGTTTGCTGATGAAACTAAACTATGCAGAGCTTTGGAAACTTCAAATGATGTGCAAGTGCTGCAAGCAGGCCGAGATAAATTATCAAAATGGGCAGCAGAATGGCAGATGAGATTCAATGTTGATAAATTTTAAGGTGATGCATTTGGGGTTTAACAATCCTTGTGCCACCTACACCATAAATAACTCTGTGTTAAGTGAATCTATAATGGAAAAAGATTTCGGGGTTCTGGTAGGTAACAGACTTAGGTGTAGCAAACAATGCCAGACAGCAACGGCTAGAGCTAGCAATATATTGCTATATTGTCTTGTATAAAAAGAGGGGAATAGATTCAAGAGAAAAATATTATTCTCCCTCTTTATAAGGCACTGGTAAGGCCTCATTTGGAATATGCGGTGCAGTTTTTGAATCCCATATACAAATGTACCTATCTATCTATCTATCTATCTATCTATCTATCTATCTATCTATCTATCATCTATCTATCTATCTCTCTCTCTCTCTCTCTATCTATCTATCTATCTATCTATCTATCTATCTATCTATCTATCTATCTATCACCTTTCTATCTATATATTATCTATCTATTTATCTATCTCTCTATCTATCACTATATGTCTATCTATCATCTATCTATCTATCTATCTATCTATCTATCATCTATCTATCTATCTGTCTGTCTATCTATCTATCTATCTATCTATCTATCTATCTATCTATCTATCTATCTATCGTCTGTCTGTCTGTCTATCTATCTATCACCTGTCTATCTATCTATCATCTATCTATCTATCTATCTATCTATCTGTCTGTCTGTCTGTCTGTCTATCTATCTATCTATCTATCTATCTATCTATCTATCTATCTATCTATCGTCGTCTGTGCGTCTATCTATCTATCTATCTATCTTTCTATCCCTGTCTATCTATCATCTAATCTATCTATCTATTCTCTATCTATCTATCATCTATCTATCTATCTATCTATCTATCTATCTATATATCATCTGTCTGTCTATCTATCTATCTATCTATCTATCACCTGTCTATCTATCTATCTATCTATCTATCTATCTATCTATCTATCTATCTATCTATCTATCTATCTATCTTAATCACCTTCTATCTATATATTATCTATCTATCTATCTATCTATCTATCTGTCTGTCTGTCTTGTCTGTCTGTCTGTCTGTCTATCTACATCTAACTATCTATCTATCATCTATCTATCTATTCTATCTATCATCTGTCTGTCGTCTGTCTGTCTATCTATCTATCTATCTTTCTATCACCTGTCTATCTATCTATCTATCTATCTATCTCTCTACTATCTATCTATCTATCTATCAATCATCTACATCTATCTATCTACTATCTATCTATCATCTGTCTGTCTGTCTATCTATCTATCTATCTATCTATCTATCTATCACCTGTCTATCTATCTATCTATCTATCTATCTATCTATCTATCTATCTATCTATCTATCTATTAATCACCTTTCTATCTATATATTAATCTATCATTCTCTCTATCTATCTATCTATCTATCTATCTATCTATCTATCTATCTATCTCTCTATCTATCTATCTATCTCTATCACATATGTCTATCTATCTATCTATCTATTTCATCACTCACCTTTCTATCTATATATTATTTATCTACCTACCTACCACCTACCTACCTACCTACCTACCTACCTATCTATCTATCTATCTATCTATCTATCTATCTATCTATCTATCTATCTATCTATCTATTTATGTATCACTATATGTCTATCTATCTATCTATTTATCAATCACCTTTCTATCATATATTTTTATCTATCTATCTACCTACCTACCTACCTACCTATCTATCTATCTATCTATCTATCTATCTATCTGTCTGTCCATCCTTCTGTCTATCTATCTGTGTATCTATGTATCTATATATTCTAATCTATTCTATCTGTCATCTCTCTATTATCTTTCTATCTATTATATATCTATCTATCAAACATTCTATCTATTATCTATCCATTCTTTCTCTCTCTCTAACTAACACAGAGATGTCATTAGCAGTGACTTAAATCAATCATTAGAAAAAAAAATGTTAAGCAAAAAAATTCCTTGTTCATTTTATATAGAATTTAGGCTGATGCAAAAAGGCGCAACGTTTTTCCTCTGATATTAGTTTGATATAGCCAAAGTAGGATAGAAAAGGAGCCGCACACCCCATATTTGAATGCAAAAAGGCTTTATATAACATCTTAATAGACTCTGCCCACATACCCAGCACATGTTTCGAGAGATGCAGCTCTCTTTCTAAAGATATGGGCTGTTGTAATTACACGTTATAGGTTATTACACATTCCCACAGGAAATGACATCACATCAAAGTGAGAAACAATGTTATCCATCCTTATCAAGTTACCACTACTTAAAGCCAATGAGGCCCTCCCCTTCCTGTACCAGGTTAATCCCACATATTAACCCTAAACTTAACAGGACGAAACAATTGTAATCACGATTGAGCGCTTAGGGGCCAATGTCTGAAGTTTTATTCACCCGCCATACATCCTTTTTCTTTAAACCTCATCTCTGCTGTCACCCTGTCCTATTTCTGATATTACTTTCAAGTACCATAAACTTAAGGTCCTCAGCTGAATGACCTAAATCAACAAGTGGCGAGGTACCGGTAGAAAAACCTGTTAATGTGTATAGCCACATCTTATTACCTCCAATAGTGTTCCCCATACCACTAACAACTGGTTGATTGAGTAAAGAGCCAATGGTTTTTGCCCCGTCTATAAGACATAAGGGGTGGTGTTCCAAATCCCGCAATATGGGGATAAGGGATAAGATGCCCTAATTACATTCCAATGACGTAATAAATATTTTAATACTGAATACATGTACTATGTTGTTATTGTGTGTGTGTATATATATATGTGTGTGTGTTTATATATATATATATATATATATATATGTTGTGGTGTGTATATATATATATCTATATATATATATATGTGTGGTGTGTGTGTGTCTGTATGTGTTTTTAAGACTGTTTTTTGTTTATGCAATGGATAATTAGCTGGATATTTTAGTTACTTTAGCATTCTTCCACTAGGTTGCACTGTTGTACTAGAGACCATATTACACGTTACCTATGCATGAAGACGGCATGCTGGGCAGTGGTGATTTACAATTTCTTTTTCAGCCAAAAACACAAGTATGAGACTGGAAAGAAAAGCTGATATGGGAAACATTTTTCTTTCTTTGTGCACACTGGGACATTTTTCGGGGGGACTTTTTTTTTGCGGTTGTTTCTTTTAAGAAACATGTAGAGGAAGGATAAGGGATTTTGTTTGTTTGTAAAAGATGCAGGTGTCCAGCTTTAGATAAACCACTTTTTTGTCACAATACCCTGGATTGGCTGAAGTTCTCCTCTAACAGGATATAGTGAAACTTTACCTCTGGCAATGAAATCAAGTCTATATTAAACTGCTGAAAATCTACAAACTCAAGCTTTATAAAACAAAAAAAACATTTGTGTGTGGGGAACAATGCATACATCCTATTCATTTCTAATAGCAGGATTTCATAGATAGGTGAAACACAAATGCAGCAAGGCTAAAGCTGGGTACACACATGCCGGCCTTTGAAAGATACTTAATGAAGATAGGAAAAGACACTATACCTACTCTGAGAGCAAACCCATATTTATTGACAAAATAGAAAGCCCAACGTTTCGGGGGGACCAAGCCTCCCTTCCTCAGGGTTTTGAAAGATGACAGACAGGATCTGCATTATTTTAAGATCAGGATACCACAGTCCAGAGCATTCTCCCTATGCACAGCATCAGGAATGTGTATTTCCCATGACCGTGGCTGACTCCCCAACAGGGAGATTACTGCAGCTGAGGGATATTTTTGGTCTTTTCTGAGCAGCCGCAAGGTCAATGGGAACGTTCGGTGGCCGTGCGCTTTTTTTGAGAAAGGCACTACACACACTAATGATAAAGCCCCAATATGCATAGAAAGACGGCAAAGACACCCAGTATCCCATCTAGCACATGTGGTTATTCCAATATTAACAGAACCCCCCCCCCATGGAATCTTCGGGAGTAATAAATCTAAATTCAGCCAATATTGTTAGTGCAAGTTTATTAGACATATAAATATCACATTAATACCCTCACATGATAATAACCATTATAACCACATTTAGTCATCACTGTTACCAACAAACAGTACAAGTGCAGATAAAACCATTTTATGTCAATTATATCCTAAGCACCACCTTTAAAAAGGTTGTTGGGAATTCTTACCAATCTCGGGCAAGATGAGAGACTGGACATTAGTAGACTCCAACCCCTATCTATAACTATAAAGCCCCGATACCCTCGATCCATTGGAAATAATTCACTTCACAGCAATTAGTTTCCTATCATGCAGCCCTGCCGGTGTTATTTATTAAGAGCACCCCCCAATGAGCAGATGATCTGGGCACCCAATCCATATAGCTAGTGTGACATACTTGCCTATGTCTGTGATCACCTACGCTGACCCTAAACTACGTAATATAGACATTTTGATTCTGCCTTCCTATGGATCAACATTTTGGCAGGAATGTGGGTATTGCGAGTAGGTTGGACTAGATGGGCGTATGTCTTTATTCAGCCTCAAATACTTTCTATACTATCAACACTACTATACAATTATATACTATACTATACCTTACTATATACAATACTATACAACATAACATACATACTATATACACTATCTGATTGTTTATGATAGACTTTAATCACAGAGTCTATCAAATGAGTTTTACCTTCCGATAATATTTAATATTTTGCAATTATATTAATTTAATTTACTTATTTTTGCTACTTTAATATTTCATTTTCTAAAAAAGTGTACACATGATAGTCAGCTTTAAAAAATGAAACATTTATGTATATACTTCTAGAGGATTGCCATTAACTTCAAGTCACAGGGATGTAAATTACTGCTTTTTATAGAGGGAATATTCTGACATCAGTATTCAGTACGCAGTTTGTTAAATGGAAGTACAGAATACAAAATTGACACTGAAATGTTGTATACATATGGATGGGTTCAGGCTGGTGTACCTTGTAAGTGTTAATAATAGATTCTGCATTAATAGAAACCAAATATATTGTTTAATAAAGGTTCACATTCCTTGGATCACAAAAGAGAAGTAAAAGAATGGAGACAATAATAAGGGGCAGCTCTACGTTGACAGCCTGTTTAATTGCTAGGGTAAAATGTTAAATACAGAAACAGGAACCAAGGAAAAACCATATAACATGTATTCATTGATGCATAATATTTTAAAAGGGCATAGATTTTCTCTCCTAAAAGTATATATTGCAAAATTTCCATATATTGAATATTTATTGATAAATTCCGCTGTGCGTGTTAAATACTCACACAATTTGGGGCTATCATGCATGAGCCCCCCACTATTTCTAACTGTGCCTTGATCTTCATTCCCTTTCCTATATTCAAGACTAGTAGGTAATAGTTAACCTTGATGGGAAAATATGATCTCAACATGCATGGAGCAGAGTCATGCAAACAGAATAGTCCAGTGGACTGTTGATCAATTCAGATGCCTGAATATAATCTAAATCGTAATATAGGATATATCTTGGGGTGTCCCTATACTTTACACGTCTATCTACTATACACTCATTTATGTATTGTTAGGAGGTTGTAGGGATATGTGTTTAAACACTAATACAGAATGCAAGGGCGGTAATACAGATATTTTTTCAAGTATGAGAAAACCAAATTAAAGTCTTAAATATGTGCTATAGACTTTCTGATGGTAACAGGTAGATTATTTTCTTCTGTAAAGTTTAATAAAGTATTTCTTCTGGTGTAATAACCTCCTAGGTACAAAATATAGCAAATGTACCTAGATTTCTTGTGTATGCCATTGTGGCTCACCATTCTAAAACACATGGAAAAAACACCCTGAGGTCATGGGTTCTAATCCCCCAGATTTCCTCTTTTATGTTGTTTTATACTGTTCCTAGCAAAAGATAAATTGTTTTTAGATATACTAATTGCTATGTGGCGCCTCTTTTGGGATAGTGGTATATAGCTTGCTTTTAACAAGACAAAGAACATAAGGTTGAAGGTTCATTTATCCAGACATTATTTTTTAATGAAATGTTAATATACTCATACTAGCCAAGAAATACACTGCAAAGGTTACTTTTTTGTATGAAAGCAAAGAATATATCATTGTGAGAGAGAGAAACTTTTAAATATGTTTACATAAAAACTGCATTGAATTCTTAGTTCTGTGTTAGGGAGAGGGTTGATGTCATGCTGTTATATGATTATCATTCAGCTTCAAGAGCAGACTGTCAACTTCCTTGTTTTGATCTGTTGGCAACTACAGAGAGTTTACCGCTTTACCTGTGAGTCCCCCCAGCTAAGGTAGATTATGGGAGCTAACATCTAGTACCCACAGGTTAATTTCATAAATCACCCAGCAGCCACAGCAAAGGGGAGGTAGGACATATCTTGTATGTTTGTGAATGTGTTATTTCTTTTGGGACAATGTTGTCTGGAGACTTTAGTTCCCTATAAACTTTTTCTACATTTCTGCTTCTGCCAACTGGTTTAGCCAATGATTGTGCCCTGAATAAAGCTTCATTAACAGGATCAGGGCATCTCTCCAGTACAATAAGTATATTTATACCTTAATTGTCGGCTGAGAAGCAGATGTTCTTACTGAACCATTTAGTGGTCCATCATGCCAGACCACTTATTGAGTTTAGAGCACAATCCACTTATGCCATAGTAGATTGATGGCTTAAAACGATGGTTGATAGAGAATTGTCAGACTGACTGTCTAATTGATTGCTCCTTACATGTCACTGTGTACTTTATCAATCTGATTGTAAGACCTATAATCAAAAGTATTATCATTTTTATATTTTCAGACCTAAAAGTATTATATTTACTGACTAGATTTAGTGCAAATCTCAATAAGAACAGGTTAGCAGATAAGCACCTGAAGGTCTTTATAACAACCCCACGGTAGCACTCATAAGATTTTCAATACAATACAAACACAATTAAACTCAAGCACTTTTTTTCTGAAGGAAACATTGCTCTGATGAAGGGCCTGTGAGTCTGAAACACATTAGGGAATGAGCATGTTGTCTCTCTTGCTTTTATGCATAATTACAATAATAGTCAGTTTCCTAATGTTTGTTGATATACACGCAGATCCCTTTGTGAGAAGATATACAAATATGCTTTTATATCACCAGGCTCCATTTTGGTCATGGTAAATGGTTTTTGCACTCCGTATTATAGGTGATTACAATACCCTGTTTTTTTTCTTTATATAGACTTATAATTTTTAGGAATTTTAAAATTATATTGCTCTGTAAATTTCATTAAACTCTTAAATGTAGGGGTTCTCCATTCTTAACAGGGCTTTTTAATATGCTCAATATTTGTCTGTTCTTTAATCTGCAGCACAAATTAAATGGTCTATCTGATGATGATATCTGATTGGTAGGTTCAGAAACTTATTAGCCCAGGCAAACTTTTGTACCTTTTTATTAAATAACTTAAGTTGTGGGGGTGGGTTCGCTATCATCATCAATATGTTTTTTTTCTGTTTGTGATGGATTATCATTGTATTCTTCAGCTTTTATGGATTAATGTTTTCCCCTTTGTCTCTTTAAGGGGCAACTGTGGTCTCCAACAAAGTTAGGGTTACACAAAGGCCTCGCAGTATATCCTTTAAAATGACACCTGCAATCCTATTTCAGGCTGCAGGCTGTGAGAAATGATATTGGGGTAAATGTTCAAATGTATCATCGCGAGAAGTCCCAAATGCACAATTAGCCAGGTATGGTGCATGTCGTCTCTGACCCCCACCCCAAGGGGCATAGAATGTCCTGCTTCCGTAGGTTGAGTGACATCACCTGAACTCTGCCCCACCCCTCAGCACCCGGGGGAGAAGCATACACTTTTTAAGCATTAATGCTGGGGAAACAGGAAGTACCTGGGGGGAAATGAACCACTGAAAAGGGAGACATTAATGCAGACAGAGGCTGGTCACATGACTACAAGCTGGTCACATGGCTGAAAAGCAGGAAGTAATATTGCTGAACCTTTCCAGCATAACTTCTCACAAATTTTATCTAGAGATGTGAGTATGTTTTATTTTTGAAGGTACGATGGAAGGGCTTTTTTATATTATTCTTACTAGTTGGGAGAATTAGAGACCACAGTTTACACTTGAAAATTACTTATATAGTTACATAGTAGTTGAGGTTGAATAAAGACATACCTTTCTTCCTCATTTTGTAAAAGGTATGTTCACCCCAAAACAAAAATTTAACCCACTGGCCCCCCTGTGTAGTTACAAAATCCTTACCTTACATCTCTGCTCTTTATGGTTCTCCTGCAGTGCTTTTCCAAAGAGCTTACAATCTAAGCACATTTATTTAACATACACCCTATCAGTATGTCTTATTGATTGTGGGGGGAAACCGAAGTGCCCAGAGGAACCCACGCAAGCACGAGGAGAACATACACAACTCCTTGAAGATGTGTCCAAGGGTGGATTGGAAGTCAGAACTTCAGCTCTGCAAGGCATCAGTGGCTAACCACTGAGCCACCATGCTGCCCGTTTATAAAGTACATTTATTAATTGCGCACATCAATTAAGACCAAATACAGACATTTGACATTTTAAACTCACTTGTTTACCACAGCACTGTATTCAATGATGGAAATTTGTTTATGACAAGAACAAAAAGAAAATTTTTGTGCCTCAACCCATTTTCCTTTATATTTGAAAGAAAGCAATAAAGCTGAGAATTTCCACAATTATACATAAAAACAATCATTTTATTAGTAATGTACAACATATCAAATCTATATCAATGCTAATAAACAACTAATGTATTTTATTTCCTAAATGTACTCATCTGCCTACACGTACCATCCACCCATTTGCACATTTGATGATATCTTTTAGTGTTTTATGTACATAGGGTCTTGCAGATTTGATTTTAAACAGCCATACGGTTTTTTAAAAAACCAAATTTGTGACTTGTGTGCTAATGTATGTTTTCATAGTTTACAACACAATGATTAAGAATTCTGGGAATCTGTTAATATTTGACAAATTTGGTTTTCTGCTTACATGAAACATTGTATCGTTACCACAGTTACAGTCACTTTTTAACAGAAAGGCCATTATTCTATTCTTTGTTAACCACACAGACTGTAAATGACTGTGATACATCGTCCAAGATAACAAGTCTACACTACACGGGTATATTGCTAGTTAATACTTTTTTGTAATTTGACACTTTGGTAAATTATTAACCTTTAAAAGATATGATCATCAGTGCTGCATGTTAGATTAAAATTGTTTGCTATCTATTAATAGCTTCACTGTATCGTTTTTTTTTAGAGACAACAACAACAATCAAATTACTGAAAGTTATCTTCTTTTCATCTTGTATATTTAAAAAAACTGATTGCCAGTAATAAACATATGGTAGACAATGAACATAAAGTCTCAGTGTGGACAAACGTATCATAATCTACCCAAGTATTTTTTTATTGAAAGTTTCATAATCTTTTCATGTTTGACTACAAGAGTAAATATTTATAATAAAAAGCAATAGTACAGAATGTACAGAAGTTAAGCTGCCACAACTGCCCCTCAATGTTTGTGCAAATTTTATTTTTTCTCAACATTATGGGTATAAGGTAAGTCACAAAATGGATTGAGCAAAGCTTTTTTTGGAATTTCACAGGAAATTTGAGAGGTAAGTTTCTAGTGTAATGGCCAGCTTTATACAGACAACAAATCAACAGAGGGCAGAGAATTAACTGTTTGAGCACATTGTAACTACAGTGTTCTGTAATGGATGTGTAGGGATGCTATTATTACTTTATTATATAGCACCAACATCATCCTGGCACTTTGCCAAAAGCAAGGATCAACTGATATTGTTTGTGGAAGTGTAGCTAGTAGCTGTTTTATATACAGTATGTGTGTTGTTTATACCGTATGTATGTGTGGACAAGCATTTTGTGGTAAAATGTTGTAACATTCATTAGATTAAAAGTCGACCAGACTTTATATTGAAATATTTATTATGTGCACCACGTGTGGTTAGATCTATCAGTATCTTAAGGTTCACTTTTCAAACTAATCACTTTCCAACTTTGGGAAAGGAAACCGAAATATCGTAATTAATTCAGAGTAATTCCTATTTTTCTTGGTATGTTATCATATGGTAACTCTTTGGGGATTAAAGGACAACGTGTACTCGTAAAAATTAACTTTTTACAAAATGCAAAGTACCTGGTGCAGGGAGGTAGGATTGATTTTCCTACCTCCCATATTGGTGTCCATTAAGAGCTACAGCACATAAATTTTTTTCATTTGCCAGGTAGGTGCCCTGGGCCTTCTTTTAAAGATGATAAAATGGTGTTGAGCACACAAGAAAGACGTGGCAAAAGCATTTTCTCTTGTGCTGTTTTCCCGTGAAGTCATGATATTGGGAGGTAGAACGTACCAATCCTCCTCCCTGCCCCAGGTACTTTTCATTTTACCTGTTTTTTGAAAAACCTTTATATGCACTAAAAGTTGTCCTTTAAGAATAATTGGAGTTTGCTACTGAAAAAGCTTTCTTGATTTCCTTTCCTTGCAGCTAATCCCAGGATGTCCATTTTATTTCTAAAATGTACCATTCTGCAAATATTTTTCTCTAATTAATCTGGAAACCACAAGTCTTATCTAATCTTTCCTATTATACATTTTTTAGGACTTGTTTTTTAAATACTGAATAACATGCTCTTACCAACATACCAACAATTCAATGGCTTAGGGGACATCACTTTAGTACTATTGTATGTAAAGGAAAGTTTTATACTTTTATCTGTCCATTCTTCTCAGGTTTCACTGGACATTATTATTATTTTATATATAAATAAAACCGTGAACCTAATGCATGCTCTACATTACTGAGGCACAACTGGAAAAAAACTCAAAGCAGTGGTTAGGGTGAGGGGATAAAGGTTCATCCACCACAATTTCTGTGTTAGAAAGCAGTGTTTTTAAATCTTTATATAATATGTATGTTTCCCCAATTTTTCTAACAAAGGCGTACAAAGCTTCAAGACAATTTGCTATAACTAAACTGTGGGCTGATAAACTTTGGAGCCGTGTCCCCTTTAAAATGAGATGGGCGACAAAAAAAATAATGCATTCCCCCCCATATATACTATGCTGTGGTTAAAATACATTTGATCTACAAAGTTTTATGAGAAATCAAGAAAGATAAGATAGATACTGTATGAACTTTTTTTTTTCGTGTTGTTTTAGATGTCCACCCCCTTTGAAAAAAGTTAAATAGGAATTACAATGGGACACTGTGTAATAGCTTGTATTAGTATTCATCTTCAAGTGTTTTTTCATCTTATTCTGAAGAACAAAATGTTAGTACAATTGTAATGTATTAAGGCAATCAAGTCGTAACTAGAGGAAAAACCCCCTTTGTTCGATGAAAAAGTGTTTAGTACCAGAATCAGTGAACCATTTGTCCCACCTGTGTTGATTTTTGCATATTTGTTTTTTTTGCAAAATGTGTCATAAAATTACACCTACTCCCATTTTCTTCCATTTCTCGTCCCCTATAGCTTTAATGAGAATGTTTTTAACACATGATGCAATTCTTACAGAACTTTGGCCTGCTCATAGTTCAAATTTCTTCTCAAAATACCCATCAGAATCTCTCCACCACAGGTGCAAGGTTTGTTCTCTCAATAGATGTCTTTTCTGTGTTCCTGCAGTTAGATAACATCTGATTATTTGGCTGCACATCAATTGTTTTGTAACTTTTAATTGCAATCAGCCCCATGATGTCTGGAGTTTTAGAACCAGATCCACTATTTGTAACATTGGCAAGGTGGACTCTAGATGATCATAACATTTCTATAACATAATAAAAGCTTTACAGTGCCAGAAGGTAGAACCTCAGTTGGGGCTAGCGATCTTCAGTAAATCTTTTCATGGAATAGCTAAGAAAAGCCTGATGGTCTGACTTTGGGACATACCCAGAAATATCTACCTTACAAATTTTTATTTTTAAGTCAAACTTTATTTATTAGATATTAAAAAAACGGGGGGCAATGCTCACAGACTCACCTGTTCTCCATTGCAATAATGCCATCATAATTTTGATTGTCCATCTTAAATTGACATCCCCCCGAAACCAAAATTTTACTTTATTGTATATGACCCCCGCAAAACTGTAAGATAGTTTACTTGTGTCCTGGTGTTCCCTGAAGGATATCTTCACTGGCTCCTCTGTTCTTCCAGGTGCATTCACTGTTTGATGTCACTGCCAAAGACTTTATTGCTACTCTTTTCCTGAGTCACCTGCTCTGTGGATGTGTTATGGTTTGAGAGATTGTAAACTGTTCAGAGGTGTGTAGCATTTATGACTGGAGCCAGCTATAAAAATATCCAAGATCCCAAGGACTACTGGAACAAGGTAAGTATCACAGACTTGGGTTTTTGTGGGTCCTTTGCAATACTGTGAAATATTGTTTAGGTGGAATGTCCCTTTTAACTCTTGCTGGCTTTAAAAAATGACTAAACACATGTTCATACAAACAAGTCATACAAATATATAATATAACTTGCGGTAGGTAATTTTATGACACCCTTATTAAAACACCTTATGTGTAAGGAATCTTTACCTGCCGCGCTCCCTCGCCGTTCCGGGACTGGTGACGTCGCCGGCGTCCGGACTCGGCGTCGTGACGTCACCACGTCCCGTACGCCCCGGGCGGCGCGAAGATTCAATAGGCACTCGCAGAGGGTGCGAGTGCCTATTCGATATCCTTGTCTACCGGACAGACTGTTTGTCTGCCTGTGTAGCATTTTCTGTCTGCCCTCGGCTCCAGCTCTGCTTGATGGTGTGCCTCAGCCATTGTTCCAGTCACCATCCCTTTCATCCTGTGCCTCGCCATTGTATTCCAGTGTTACCATCACTTCAGCCTGTGCCTCAGCCATTGTTCCAGTTACCATCACTTCAGCCTGTGCCTCAGCCATTGTTCCAGTACCATCCCTTCAGCCTGTGCCTCACCATTGTTCCAGTTAACCATCCTTCCACCTGTGCTCAGCCATTGTTTCCAGTAATCACTTCTTCAGCCATTGTTTTTCCAGCCTGCCTGACAGCCCTCCTCCTAAAAGGTAACAGTGGAAACTTCGTCCCTCCGGGACTCAAATTCCTTACAGTACGAAATAGGCCATGGAAGTACCATGAGGAAGCTACAGCCAGTTTAGGCAAGACATTGCAGACTATTTCCCTCCGCATGGAACGCCCTTGAGTCACCAGCAGAATCAATTAGCTCAATTTCGGATTCCATTTCACTCGGTTAGCTCCGGGCCCGGCTTCCTCCGTTCCGCCTGCTCTGCCTAAGAACCGTTCCCCCCAGAGAGCCGCGTATACCCGCCTCCTTCTGCGGTATGAAGGGGACGCTCAAGCTTGGTCGGGGATTCATTAACCAATGCCTTATACATTTTGAATTCACAGCCTCTAAACTTTTGCCCTCGGACCGTGCCAAGTCGGTTAGGTTATTGCATTGCTCTATTGGGAGGCAAATGCCTTGGCCTGGCATCCCCCCTGTGGGAGAACAATGACCCTGTGGTGAACGATTCTCCTTATTTTTGCACTTTCCGGAAGTTTTTGACGCCCCGGCAGAACTATTGCTGCTTCCTCCCCGGCTGAATTGCAATTACGTCAAGGCTCCCGTTTCGGTAGGCAATATGCCCATCGAGTTTCCGGACTTTGGCTGCCGACTGCCTGGAACAATGAGGCTTCTTTCAGCCTTTTTGGCAGGGCCTGTCGGATCGTATCAAGGACGACCTGGTGTCCCGGGAACTTCCCACGCAATGTTTAGGAAATGATTTTCTGTGTGTAAACGGGTGGATACTCGTTCATGAAAGGCAAGCCGAAAAGTCAATACCGTCTTTGTTCCCCCACAGTTTGTTCCTCGTCCCCAAGGGACCGGATCTTTGCAGCTGCTCCCCCCTTGGAGGAACCCATGCAGATTGGGGGTACACACATTTCGGCCGAAGAAAACTCAGGAGGAGGACTCATGGGCTTTGCCTGTATTGGTGCCGCCCAGGACACTTCGCTAAGGTTGCCCTTCCAAGCCGGGAAACTGAAACCCCTAGACCTGAATAAGAGTCTCTTCTAGCAAATTCAATCTCCTTTCACAAGCATTTCCCTCAAGTCATTTCTTCCTGCTACCCTCATTTTTCAATCCCGAACCTTCTCTACCCAAGCCTTCCTAGACTCTGAGCAGCCGGTAATTTTTATTGATGCCACCTTTGCTTCTCTGTTAGGTAATTCCGTTATTTTCCCCTTGCCTCATCCTCTCCGGATACTGGCTATTGACAATCACCATTATCCACAGAATTTATTTCTATGTCCCTCTACAAGAAATTCTTCTTCAAATTGGCTGTCCTTTCATCAGGTAATTAATTTCTTTCCTGGTTCATACAGTCCCCCAGTCCCACGACCCCTCCATTCTAGGACTCCCTTGCTTCGACTTCATAACCCCATCATCACTGGACAAGAACGAACTTGTTTCTTGGAGTCCATCCTGTCTTCCAGATTCTTTCCCACCCCAAAGTCTCTTGTTCTTCTGTTTTTCCTGTGAGATAAAAAATTACAAATTTTTACCTCTTCAGTATCTGGAACTTTAAAGAGTCTTCGCAAAAGTCTTCTGAGATTCTGCCCTCCCCCCAGGCCCATGATTGTCCCATCGATTTGTTGACGCGGTACTGCTCTCACCCCGAGGTCGCAGTTATCCTCTATCTCCTACTGAGACCACCGCTAATGGAAGATTACATCAAGAAAACCTGTCCGGGGCTTCACATCGGACCACCACTTCCCCTGCCGGTGCGGGGTTTTTTTTTGTGGAAAAGAAAATGGAGAGACTACGTCCATGCACTCGACTATCGGGTCCTCAATAAAATCACTATCAAGAACCGCTATCCTCTAACCCCTCATCTCAGGAACTTTTTTGATCAATTGAAGGGGCTAAAGTATCTCCAAGCTTGATCTTCGTGGAGCCTATAATCTTTGTTTCGCATTCGAGAAGGAGACGAATGGAAACGGCCTTCACTACTCGAACTGGACATTAAGAATATCTGGTGATGCCCTTCGGTCTTTGTAAATGCTCCAGCAGTCTTTCAGAATTTTGTTAATGACAATTTTTCGAGATCCTCTTAGGTATTTCAGTAGTAGTTTTCTTGGATGACATCTTAATATTCGCTCAAGATCTTTCTTCTCATCGTCGCCATGTATGTCAGTTTTATCCCGACTACGAGCCAACCAACTGTACGCTAAATTGGAACAAATGTCTCCTTGAATGCTCCCAAGTACCTTTTCCTGGGTTTATCTGGTCTCTGCTCAAGGCTTCAAGATGGATCCCCCCCAACCAAATCTCAGCTATTGTAATTGGACGCTTCCCCATTGGCACCACTAAGGCTATCCACACGATTCCTCGGATTTGCCATTATTACAGACAATTTATTAAAAGGGTTTTTCTTCTATCATTGCTCCTAACTTGGCCCTTATCCGAAAGGAGGCAAACCTGATCTGGTCTCCAGCCGCCTTAGTAGCCTTCAGAAATTAAAAGATGCTTTTTCTTCTTCCCCAGTCCTTCTGCATCCCCGACCCCCAACTCTAAACCATTCATCATCGCAAGTTGACGCCTCTAATCTTGGAGCAGTGCCGTCCTTTCCCAGGCAACCCATAGAGATGGGAAGTACTCCACCCACCTGTGCATCTCTCTAAGTTTCTTCCTTGAGCTTTTTCCCCCCCAATGTTTGCTGTCGTGAATTATGATCGTTTTGCGGAATCGTGAACTTCTTGCTACAAACTCGCACTAGAAGAATGGCGACCTTACTGGAAGGGGCAGTACACGCCGATCACCATCCTCACCGATCAAACAAATCTGGAATATATCCAAAACCTTAAGAGTTGAATCCTCGTCACCCGTTGGGCACTGTTTTTCCCGTTTTCAATTTCCATCATTTCCTTTCATCCTGGGTCCAAGAATAAAAGCAGACGCTCTCCCAGTCTTTGTTCCTTGCAGACGATTCTAACTGATAAAGATAAAGCCCCATTACCCTCCCCAAGAATCCTCTGCCACTATCACCCCTCAACTTTGCCATCGGATTCTATCTGCTCAGATTGCTTCTGCTGCCTTACCCCCTAAAGACCTTTTTTCCCCTCTCCCTTCGGAAAGAAATAATTACAACTAACTCATGACGTCCAAACAGGCCGGTCACCCTGGGGTTCATAAGACTTTTCAACTTCTTACTCGGTCAGTATGGTGGCCCTCCATGAAGGACAGATTTAAAAACTTTGTGTCGCCCGCCTGTTCTGTCCTGTGGCTACTTCCCTAAAACTCCCATACTCTTCCTTGTGGACTACTCCAACCTCTACCTCATTCCTTTCCCTACCTGGGAACCCACTTCTATGGACTTTATTGGTGAACTTCCTGTTCTTTTTCGAAGAAAAATCAGTCATCTGGGTTACTGTAGATCGTTTTTAGCAATGGCTCATTTTTGTTTCCTCTTGCCTAATTGCCCTCCTCTGCTGCAACTTGCTCAATTGTTCGTAATTTCTCATCCTCATATTCTCCTATCGTACTGCATGGTTTACCTATGGAAATAGTGTCCGATCGAGGAAGCCAATTCATCTGCCAACTCTGGCGAGGCACTTTGCAACTACTCTGCTCTCTCCGCGGGTGAAGTTTGTTTTCCTCCAGCTGCCCTGGTCCACACATCTCGCTGCTGAGCTGAGGAGTCGCGTCCGCTGTCGCGAGTCGCTCGTCCAAGATGATGTAGTTTTGCAAAGTGCCCGCCAGAATTTGCTGTCCCGATGAATGGGTTTCCTCGATCGGCACTATTTTCCATAGAGTAAACCATGCAGAACGGAAAATATGAGGAAATGAAACAATTGAGCAAGTTCAGAGAGGAGGCAATTTAGTAAGAGTGAACAAAATGAGCCATTTTGCTACACACGATCTACAGTGTTAACCCAGATGACTGTATTTTCTTCTGAACAGGAAGTCCCAATAAAGTCCATAGAAAAGGTGGGTCCACGGTAGGGAAGGATAGGTAGAGTTGGAGTAGTCCACAAGGGAAGAGTATGGGAAGTTTTGGAAGTAGCCACAGACAGAAAAAGCGGTCGACAAAGTTTTTTACATCTGTCCTCATTGGGGCCCACATTAACTGGACCGATTAGAAGATTGAAAGTCTTATGAAGCCCCAGGGTGCGGCCTTTTTGGACTCATGAGTTAGTTTTGTAATATTTCTTTCGAAGGGAGGGGAACAAGGTCTTATTAGGGGTGTAAGCAGCAGAAAAGCAGAATCCTGAGCAGATAGACTCCGATGGCCAAAGTTGAGGGGTGAGAGTGGCTAGGATCTTGAGGAGGGGAATAATGGGGCCTTGGCTTACTTTATCAGTAGATGTCTGCAGGAAAGACCTGGAGGAGCGTCTGCTTTTTTATTCTTGTAACCAGGATGAAGGAAATGAATAATGAAACGAGAAAAACAGTTCCCAACGGGGCTTGACGGCGGATCAATCTCCTATAAGGTTTTGGATATATTCCAGATTTTTGTGATCGGTGGAGGATGTGTGATTAGGCTGTACTGCCCCTTCCAGTACGTGTCGCCATTCTTCTAGTGCGAGTTGATACGCAAGAAGTTCCCATTCCCAATACATAATTCAGCTCATTGGCAGAAAATTTCTTAGAGAAAGAATGACAGGTGGAGTTCCCATTCTCGTATTTTCCTTTTGGAAAGGAACGGCAACTGCTCCAAGATTAGAGGCGTTCAACTTCGAGATGAATGGTTTATATGGGTTCGGGGTGCAGAAGTACTTGGGAGAAAGAGAAAAGCCCCCCCATGCTTTTAATTTCTCTTGAAGGCTACTTAAGGCGGCTGGAGACCCAGATTCTAGGGTTTGCCTCCTTTCCGGTAAAGGCCAGATAGGAGCAAGAATAGAAGAAAACCCTTTAATAAAATTGTCTGGTTAATAATTGGCAAATCCTGAGAGACTCGTTGGATGCCTTAGTGCCAATGGGAAGCGTCCAATTTGACAATAGCTGAGACTTTGGTTGGATCCATCTTAAGGCCTTGAGCAGAGCCAGATAACCCAGAAAAGGTACTGGGAGCAATTCAAAGGACATTTTCCAATTTAGGCTACAGTTGGGTGGCTCCGTAGCGGAAAAACTGTGACAACATTGCGACGATGAGAAAGAAAGAAGATCGTTATAGAATATTAAGATGTCATACAAGTAAACTACTACTGAAATACCTAAGAGATCTCGAAAAATGTCATTAACAAATTTTGAAAGACTGCGGAGCATTAAAAGACGAAGGGCATCCCCAATATTCCATAATGTCCAGTTCTAGTTGAAGGCCTTTTTCCATTCGTCTCCTCTCTAATGGCCGAACCAGATATAGGCTACCACGACCAGACAAGCTTGGAGAATACTTAGCCCCTTTCAATTGATCAAAAAGTTCCGAGATGAGGGGTAGAGGATAGCGGTTATCTGATAGTGATTTATTGGACCCCATAGGTCGATGCATGGAAGTAGTTCCTCCGTCTTTCTTTTCCACAAAAAAAAACCCCGCACCGCAGGGGAATGTGGACGGTCTTCTGATAAGCCCGAGACAGGTTTTCTTGATTTATTCTTCCAAGCGGGTATGGGCCTCAGTAGGAGATAGCGGATAACTGCGGGACCTCGGGTGGAAGAGGTTACCGGTGTCAACAAAATCGAGTGGGACAATCATAGGGCCGGTTGGGGAGGCAGAATCTCAGAAGGACTTTTGTCGAAGACATCGTAAGTTCCAGATACTGAAGTAAAAAATTGTAATTTTGTATTCGTTCACAGGAAACAGAAGAAACAAGAGATTTGGGCGGTGGGTAAAGACATCTGGAAAGAACAGGATTGGACTCCAAGAAACAAGTTCGTTCTTTGTACCAGTTGATGAATGGGGTGTTGAAGTTCGAAGACCAAGGGAGTCCTAGAATGAGAGGGGTCGTGGGACTTTGTATGGACCAAAAAAGAATATATCCTGATGAGGACAGCCAATTTGAAGAAGAAATTTCTGTATGGGACATAGGAAATAAATTCGTGTGATAAATGGGTTGATTGTCTTCTAGCCAGTTACTCGGATAGGACTGAGGCAATGGAAAATAACGGAATACACTAACAGAGTAGCAAAGGTGGCAATTCATTAACATACGCCTGCCCAGACGTAGGAAGGCTGGTGGGTAGAGAGGTTCGGGATTTAAATGAGGGGTACAGAAGAAAATGACTGAGGGAATTCTTGTGGAAAAGGAGATTTGAATTTGCCTAGAAGAGACTCCTTATTCAGGTTAGGGTTTTCGTTTCCCGGCTTGGAAGGCAAACTTTAGCGAAGTGTCCCTGGGCGGCACAATACAGTCAAACGCCACATGCTCCTCCTCCTGAGTTTTTCTTCGGGCACGAAAGGTTGACCCCCAATCTGCATGGGTTCCTCCAGAGGCGGAGCACGTGTCAAAGATCCGGTCCCTTGGGGACGAGGAACAAACTTGGGGGGGAACAAGGACGGTTTATTGGCTTTCGGCCTTGCCTTTCCTGATATGAGTATCCACCCGTATACACAGAATCATTTTCCTTAACATTGTGGGGAAGTTCGGACACCAGGTCGTCCGTGAATACGAATCCACAGGCCCTGCCAAAGGTCTGCTAACAGTAGCCTCATTGTTCCACAGTCTCGGCTCCCCAAAAGTCCGGAACTCGATGGCATTATGCCCTACGAAACGGGAGCCTGACGTAATTGCATCAGCCGGGAGGAACGCAGCAATGTTTGCCAGGGCGTCAAAAATCTTCCGGAAAGTTTCCAAAAATAAGGACGAATATCGTTCCACCACAGGGCATTTCTTCTCCCAGGGGGGGGATGCCAGGCCCAATGCATTGCCTCCCAATTAGAGCAATAACCATAAAACCGACTTGGCACGTCCGAGGCAAAGTTAGAGGGCTGTGTAATTCCAAATGTATAGGACATTTGGTTAATGAATCCCCGCAAGCTGAGCGTCCCCTTCAGACCACAGGCAAGAGCGGTATAACCGCGGCTCTCTGGGGGAACGGGTTCTCTAGCAGCAGCAGCGGGGGAACCGGATGACGGGCCGGCGGAGCATAAGAGCGAAATGGAAATCCGAAATGAAGCTAATTGATCTGCTGGTGCGTCAAGGGGTCCATGCGGAGGGAAATAGTCTGCAATGTCTTGCCTAAACTGCTGTAGCTTCCTCAGGTAATTTCCATGGCCTATTCGTACTGTAAGGAAATTGAGTCCCGGAGGGACAAAGTTCACTGTACCTTGTGGAGGAGGGCGTCCAGCAGGTGGGAAACAAGTGGCTGAAGAGTGAATAACTGGAACAATGGCCTGAGGCTCGGCTGAAGTGGATGGTAACTGAACAATTGCTGAGGCACAGGCATGATAGGGATGGTACTGGAAACAATGGCTGAGGCACGGCTGAAAGTGATGGTAACTGAACTGGTGAGGCAAACAGGCTGAGTGAGGTAACACTGGAACATGGCTTGAGGCAGCAGGCTGATAAAGGGATGGTGACTGGAACAATGGCTGAGGCACAATCAAGGCATAGCTGGAAGCCGAGGGCAGAAAAGCTTACAAAGTCAACAACAGGTCTGTCCGTTTATAGCAAGGACTACGAATTAGGCACTCGCACCCTCTGCGCGTTGCCTAGTTGAATCTTCGCGCCGCCCGGCGTCCGGACGTTGGTGACGTCACACGCCGACGTCCGGCGCCGGCGACGTCACAGTCCCGGAAAGGCGATTGGGAGGCGGCAGGTAGATTCCTGTACAAATAAGGTGTTTTAATAAGGGGTGCAAATATTTACTACCGCAAGTTAATATTATTTATATTTTGTGTATGACTTGTTTGTAGAACATGTGTTTATCATTTTTTATAAGCATTGCAAGAGTAAAGGGACATCCCCTAAACATATTTCACAGTATTGCAAAGGACCCCACAAAACCCCAATTCTGTGATACTTACCTGTGTCCCAGTAGTCCTTGGATCTTGGATATTTTTCATTCCCCTGGCTACAGTCAAATCTACCACCCACCTCTGACAGCTTACAATCTCGTCACAAACCTCCTTTCCTGAACACATCACAGAGCGGTGACTCAGGAAAAAGTAAGCAAAAGTCTTTGGCAGTGACATCAAAAAGTACCTGCTACCTGGAAGAAGAGAGACCAGTTGAGTAAGATATCCTTTCAGGGACCACCAGGACACCATAACTATCTTACAGTTTTGCGGGGGTACCATATACAATAAAGTTAGAATTGGGGTTGGTTTCGGGGGGATGTCAATTTAAGATGGAATCAAAAATGATGATGCATTCGTTGCAAGTGAGAGAACAGTGAGTCTGTAGGGAGCATTGCCCCCCGATCTTTTGAATCTATAATAATAAGTTTGACTTAAAAAGAAACAGTTGTTAAGTAATATTTCTGGTGATGTCAAAGTTCCAGGACATCAGCTTCTTAGCTATTCCATGAAAAATTTCTCTGAAGGATCGCTAGCCCCAACTTGAGGTCCCTACCTTCTGGGCAACTGTAAGCTTTTATGATTTATAGAAATGTTACTGATCATCTAGAGTCCACCTTGTCCATGTACAAATAGTGGATCTGTTCTATAAACTCCAGACATCATGGGGTCTGATGCAATTAAAGGTACAACAATTTGATGTCCGCAAATAATCAGATTTTAATCCTAACTGTCAGGAACACAAACAAAAGACATCTCATTGGTGAGGAAAACCTTTGCACCTCTGGTGGAGATTTGATGGAGTAATTTTTGAGAAGAAAAAATTTGAAATGAGCAGGCCAAAGTTCTGTAAGAATGCATCATGTGTAAAAACTTCTCATAAAAGCTTTTATGGGAAGAAAATGGGAGTAGTGTGTAATTTTATGACCATTGCAAAAAAACAAGTATGCCAAAATCACACGGTGGCGACAAATGGTTCACGATTCTGACTAAACACTTTTTCTCAGAAAAAACCCACAAAGTGGTTTTTTCCCTCTAGTACGACTTGATGCCCTAATACATTACATTGTTACTAACCATTTTTGTCTTCAGAAATTAAAGATGAAAATAACCTTGAAGATGAATCTTAATAAAGTCTATTACAAGTGTCCCATTGTGAATTCCTATTTAAGTTTTCTAAGGGTGTGATTCATCTAAACAACACATAAAATAAAAGCTTCATCAGTCTCTATCTTATCTTTCTTGATTTCTCTCATAACACTTTTTAGATCAAATTTATTTTTAACCCAAAGCATAGGTATTATGGATGCATTGTATTTATTTTTTGTAGCCCATCTCCATTTTTAAGGGAACAGGGCTTCCAAGTTTATCCATGCCCACAGTTTAGTATTAGCAATATTGTCTTGAAAGTCGTTTACGCCATTGTTTAGAAAAAATTGGAAGAACTATACATATTTATTATAAGATAGTGAGAGTTTAAACCGCTACTTCTAAACACAGAGGAATTGTGGGTGATGAACTTTTATCCCCTCACTCCTACCACTGCTTTGAGTTGTTTTTCCAGTTGTGCCTCAGTAATTTAGAGCATGGCCAGTTAGGTTCACAGTTTAGTTTATAGTATAAAATACATAATAATGGCCAGTGGAAACCGGAGAAGAATACAAGATAAAAGTATAAAACTTTCCTTTAATACAATTAGTTACTAAATGTGATGTCCCCAAGCCATTGAATTGTGGTATGTTGGTAGAGGCTAATGTTATTCAGTATTTTTAAAAACAAGTCCTAAAAAATGTATATAGAAAGATAGATAAGACTTGTGGTTTTCCAGATTTACTTAGAGAAAACATATTTTGCAGAATGTGTCATTTTAGACATACATGACATCCTGGATTAGCTTGCAAGAAAGGAAATCAAGAAAAGCTTTTCAAGCAAATCTCCAATTATCCTTTAAGGGGGACAACTTTAGTGCATTATAAAGTTTTTCAAAACAGGTAAAATGAAAAGTACCTGGGCAGGGAGGTAGGATTGGTAACTGTCACCTCCAATATCATGACTTCAGAGCGACGCACAAGGAAGAATGTTTTGCCAGTCTTCTTTGTGTGCAACTCAACCATTTTTATCATCTTTAACATACAGAAGGCCCATGGACACTTACCTGGCAAATGAACTTTATGTCTGTAGCTACCTTAATGACACAATATTGGGAGGTAGGAAATTACATCAATACCACCTCCCTGCACCAGGTTACTTTTCATTTTTAAACAAGTTAATTTTTACAGTACAGTGTCCTTTAATCCCACAAGAGTTTACCAAGATAACATCCAATAACATAGGGAATTACTCTGAATTAATTACGCATCACTTCGTTCCTTTTCCCAAAGTTTGGACCGAGTAGTTTGAATAAATTGAACCTTAAGTACTGATAGACTCTAACCACACGTGTTGCCATAATATAATATTTCATAATAAAGTCTGTCGACTTTTAATTCTAATTGTTAATTGTTACACCCCATTTTACCCAAAATGCTTGTCCACCACATACATCAGGTATAACACACACATACTGTATATAAAAACCGCCTACAGCTACACTTCCACCAAAACAATATTCAGTTTGATCTTGCTTTTGCAAAAGTGCCAAGGGATGATTTGTGGCTAATATAACTAAAGTAATATAGCATCCCTACACATCCTACAACACTGTAGTTACAATGTGCTCTAAACAGTTAACTCTGCCCCTCGGTGATTGTTTCGTTGTCTATACAGCTGCTGCCATAACAGAAACTTACCTCTCAAAATTTCCTGTGTACATTCCAAAAACTGCTTTGTTCAATCCTTTTTGTGGACTTTCCTTATACCCATAATGTGTGAGAAAAAATAAAATTGGCACCAACATGAGGTCAGTGTGTGGCTTAGCTTAACATTCTTACATTTCTGGGTATCTATTTGCTTTTTACTGTATAAATATTTTACTTCTGTAGTCAAACATGAACAAGATTTATTTAAACTTTCAAAAAACAGATACTTGTGTAGATTATTGATACGTTTGTCCACACTGAGGACTTTTATGTTCATTGTCTACCATGTTTATTATCTGGCAATCCAGTTTTTAAATATTACAACAATGAAAAGAAGAATAACTTTCAGTAATTGATTGGTTGTTGTCTCTAAAAAACGATACAGTGAAGCTATAATAGATAGCAAACAATTTCTAACATTGCAGCATGAGATACATATCCTTTTAAAGGTAAGAATTCAACCAAAGCCTGTCAAATTCAAAAAGGATTTAAACTAGCAATATCGATCTCCGAGTTAGATTGTTAATCTTGGACGATGTATCACAGCATTTACCATGTACTGTGCTGGTAACAAGAGATAATGCACTTTCTGTTAAAAAGTGACTGTAACTGTGTAACGATACAACTTCATGTAAGCAGAAACCAATTTGTCAATTAACAATTCCCCAGAAGTCTCTTAATGCTTTGTTTGTAAACTATGAAAAATTACATTAGACACAAGTCACAATTTGGTATTTTTAAACCGTAGTGCTGTTTAAAATAATCTGCAAAGACCATAATGTGACATAAACCACAAAAGATATCATCATAATTGTGCAATGGTGGATGTACGTGTAGGCAGATGAGGTACATTTAGGAATAAAATACATTATAGTTGTTATTAGCATTGATCTTAAGTTGATATGTGCTACCTATTATCAAATGTATTGTTTTTTAATGTAATAATTGTTGGAAATTCTAAGCTTTAGTGCTTTCTTCAAATATAAAGGAAACTGGGCGTCTGAGGCACTAAATATTTTTTTTCGTTTTCTTTCAAATAACAAATTGAATCCATCATATACAGTGGCTATTTGTGTAACCATGAGTTAAAATGTCAAATGTCCTGTATGGTCGTATATTGATGTGCCGCAAATAAATGACCTTTATAGAAAACGGGCAGCAGGTGGCCTCAAGTTGGTTAGCACTGATGCCTTGCATATCTGAAGTTTCTGACTTCCAATCCACCCGTGGACAACATCTTCAAAGGAGTGTTGGATGTTAGTTCCTCGTGCTTGGCGTGGGTTTCATCTGGCACTTCGGTTTCCCCACAATCATAAAGCCACATACTGATAGGTGATGTGTAAATAATGGGTCTTGGAGATTGTAGTCTTTGGAAAAGCACTGAGGCAGAGAACCATTAAAGGAGCCAAGTAGACTGTTAAGGTAAGGATTTTTTGTTAAACTACACCAGGGGGGCCAGTGGGTTAATTTTTGTTTGGGGGTGAAATACCTTTTGACACAAATGAGGAAGAAATGTTATGTATTTATTCAACCTAACTACTATGTAATATTAAGTACTTTTCAAGTGTAAATGTGGCTCTAATTTTCCCAAACAGTAGAATAATATAAAAAGCCTTCGCATCGTACCTTCAAAATAAAAAAAAAACCTAACTCACATCTCTAGATAAAAGTTGTGAGAAGTTATTGCTGGGAACAGGTTCAGCAATAGACTTCCTGCTTTCAGCCATGTGACCAGCTTTTGTTAGTTTCATGTGACCAGCCTCTGTATGATTATAGTCTCCCCTTTTCAGTGGTCATTTCCCCCCCAGGTACTTCACCGTATTTTCCCCAGCATTATGCTTCTAAACTGTGGATGCTTCTCCCCCCGGGCTGAGGGTGGGGCAGAGTTTCAGTGAGTCACTCAACTACCTGGAAGGCAGGGACCATTCCTATGCCCCTGGGGTGGGGGTACAGAGCGGACGCGCACCATACCTGGCTAATTGTCGAATTTTGGACTTTTCTCGTCTGATACATTTGAACATTTCACCCCCAATATCATTTCTCACAGCCTCGCAGCCTGAAATAGGATTGCAGGTCCTATTTAAAGGATATATGCAGGCCTTTGTGTAACCCTAACTTTGTGGAGGACCCAGTTGCCCCATTAAAGAGACAAAGGGGTGGAAAAACAATTAATCAATAAAGCTGACGAAATCCAATATAATCCATCACCAAACGAAAAACATATTGATGGATGATAGCGGAAACCTACCCCCAACATTAAGTAGTATTAATAAACAGGTACAAAAAGTTTGCCTGGCTAATAAGTTCTGAACCTGACCAATTAGAGTATCATCTCAGTAGACCATTTTAATTTGTGGCTGCAGATTAATAGACCAGACAAATAGATGATATTAAATAAGCCTTTAAGAATGTAGAACCCCTACATTACAAGAGTTTTAATGAATTACAGAGCCAAATATAAATTTTTAAAATTCCTAAAAATTATAAGTCTATAAAGAAAAACAGGGTATTGTAATCAACCTAAGACTGGGTGCAAAACCTATTCCCATGACCAAAATGGAGCGCTGGTTGTATTAAAAGCTATTGTATATCTTCCTCCAAAGGGATCTGCTTGTATCTCAACAAACATTTGGAAACTTGACCTTTATTGTAATATAGCATAAAAGAAAAAAAAAAAAAAAAAAAAAAAAAAAAAAAAAAAAAAAAAAAAAAAAAAAACAAAAGAGAGAGCACAACATGCCATTCCCTATGGTGTTTCATGACTCACAGGACCTTCATCAGAGCACGATGTTTTTCCTTCAGAAAAAAAGTGGCTTGAGTTAATTGTTGTTAGTATTGTATTTGACAATATCTAGGGAGTGCTACCGTGGGTTGTGTTATAAGACCTTAGGTTGCTTATCTTGCTAACCCTGTTCTTATGAGATTTGCCCTAAAATCTAGTCAGTAATATATAGCTTTTAGGTCTAGAAAATAGTAAAAAATGATATACTTTTGATTATAGGTCGTACAATCAATTGTTATAAATGTACACGTGACATGAAGGCAATCATTAGACAGTCAGTCTGACAATTCTCAACCATTCGTTTTACAGCCATCAATCTACTATGGATAAGTGGATTGTGCTCTAAACTTCTAAGTGGTCTGTCCTGATGGACCACTAAATGGTTCAGGTGAGGAACATCGCTTCTCGCGACAATTTAAGGTATAAATATACTTAATTGTACTGGAGGAGATGACCTGATCCTGTAAATTGAAAGCTTTTAGTTCAGGGCACATCATTGGCTAACACCAGTTGGCGACTGCAGAAATGTAGAAAAAGTTATATGGGAACTAAAGTCTCCAGATCACATGTCCCAAAAAAAATAAACACATTCACAAAATTACAAGTATGTCCACCTCCCCCTTTGCTGTGGCCTGCTGGGTGATTTTATGAAATTAACACCTGTGCGGTACTAATGTTAGCTCCCATAATCTACCTTAGCTGGGTACTCACAGTAAAGCGGTAAACTCTCTGTAGTGCTCAACAGATCAACACAAGGAAGTTTGCAGTCTCCTGCTTCCTTGAGCTGATGATAATAATATAACACAGCATAGACATCAACCCTCTTCCAACACAGGGAACTAAGAAATTCAATGCAGTTTTTATGTAAACATATTTAAAAGTGCTTCTCTCTCTACAATGAATATTCCTGGTTGCTTCATACAAAAAAAAGTAACCTTTGCAGTGTATTTCTTGGCTATATGAGTATATTAACATTTCATTAAAAAATAAATGTCTGGGATAAATGAAACCTTCAACCTTATGTTCTTGTCTGTTAAAAAGCAAGCTATATACCACTATCCAACAGAGCTGCCAGATAGCCAATTAGTATATCAAAAAAACAATATTCTTTTGCTAGGAGGGACAGTATAAAACAACATTAAGAGGAAATCTGGGGATTAGAACCCAACCTCAGGGATTTGTTTTTTCTCCATGTGTTTAGAATGGTGAGCCACAATGGCATACACAAGAAATCTAGGTACATTTTGCTATATTTTGTACTAGGAGGTTATTACACCAAAGAAAGAAATACTTTATTAAACTTTAGCAAAGACAACAGATAATCTACCTGTTACCA